>JAULJZ010025488.1:0-38236 GCA_032270985.1 Heliamphora pulchella | reverse complement strand
TCAGCATCTAGTCCTATCACACCAACACATAATCACATATTCACATACCGAGGAGGATCCCTAGGAGAGACACATCAATCTGGGTAACTCGTTTGGATTTTTCGCTAGAATAGAAGTCGGCCAAACGCCTTTCTAACATCAACCCCGAACTAGTCGACCGGACGCCCAAGGGCAAGACACGTCATCCCAAAGATCCAACCTCTATGAACAAACATCACGTAGCATGCAAATGTCAAATATCCCAATGAAATTTCATGCTAATACACCAATACATGAATGTCACACATCAATGCAAGCTCTCACATAACGGATCAACCATTCCCACGGTTCCTAGGTATTCTAACCTATAGCTCTGATACCATTTGTAACACCTCGAGTCCATTTTAATATAATTCGAATATATTTATGAAAACTTTGCCTTTAAACAATCCATTCGTGTCCAATGCTCCTTTAGAAATAGCATGTTTTTAAACATTCGCTAGCAAGCATACCGAGCGAACCCCGCTCGAGCGGATTCCTGACCGCTCGAGCGGTCAGGTACCCGAGACCTCTTTTCCCAAAACCATGAAAATTTTTGTAAGGCTGAGAACAACAACCATTTCTTCTTCTTCTTGGAACATGAATTTCAAACTCTTAAAACAAGATCTTAAATACTCATAAAAGCTTAAAATGTCCATCCTTTCCATGAAAAATTAAGATTTGAACTTCATTAACAAAAATCATCATAAACTGCAGTTAAAGTCTTCAACCGTTATACAACAAACGTCCTCACATGCATGCACTACTTGAGTAAAAGTAGCCCTAAGGCCTTACAATATGGGATTTCAACCCTCAATTACAACATTTTGAATATTTAAAAATAAATAAATAATACAATTCCAACTCTCAACGAATGACTATCCCAAAAGAAAAGAAACAATCGTACACACTACGCCAAGGGCCCAACAACTGTCGTCACAGTCCATGAGCTTCTTCCCGCTATCACCTGAATTGTTGTTAAACAACATGAGCCAAAACTCGTAAGAACAAGACTAACCCCGAATACATGTATGGTATGTAAAGATAGTTATGCAAGCTGCACACACAAATTTGATCAAAACAGCTTATTTGTTCCCCAAATAAATTACCTTTGTATAACCGAGTTTTATATAGAAAGGGTTATTGTTCCATACTTCTTAGTTTCCTTGAAATCATCCAATTTACCATTCTTAATTAACCAAACACATCTCATCTCTTTTTATTATCCAAACATGTTTTCACGTTTGTTCCATTTTTTGATTAAGGTTTTACTAACCCGATTGTTTACAACACACCCCAATGCACGCCAACACACACACTTTGTTGGCACTTTTACACACTTTACCAACTCGTGGTTCAAAACATAGGCACCGGCATCGGATGAGCGTATAGACCCCCGTAACGTTATACTCAACCCGACCACACATGCCCCATTAAGTAACGGAACGTGCTATGCCCCGACACGACTCGTCCTTTCCCTGTTCCCTAGCCGGCGGGAAGAGAACTCAATTTGTGCAGTTCTTTGGTCTTTCACCGAGGAGCAACTCGTGCCTAACCTTAAACGACCCCTTGGATCCACAAACCGGTCCTTTTTCAATATATCATAATACAACACACACATGTGAGTCCAACCCAAATGGTTCCTCTCACCAAACCCATATCGCATACATGCGACTCCAACTCCAAACGTTTCTCTCACCAAACCCACATCATTATATATATTTCCAATATGCACATTTTTTATTGTTTTAGGGCTCAAACCTAAATTAACCCTCATATGGCTTCAATTTCACAAATTTATTAGTTTCATTTAACAAAACTCACATCTTTAGCTTGACATCAACATGTGTCACATTAATTTATAGAATTGAGTTCACAATAGATTATGATAATCCCCAATTTAAACATGGATCACATCAATTTCATCATATCAACCTTTTAAACCCAAAACCCCCAAATCATCATAACTTTAACTCAAAACCCAAAACCCTAATTTTCCATTTCTCAATCAAACCTCAATAAATGATATTGTCAAGATAAGAATATGTTAAATCTCTCATAAATCCAAGATTGGGCCCTCATTTTCACCAAGCTTCAATTTATAGCTAAAAAAATACAAATCTCATACTTTTATATTTAAGGATTTGAAGACACAAGACATATCACAAAGATATTCAAAGAAAGTCTTAAATTCTACCTTAGGAATGTTAGATCCACAAGAGAAAACTTTAAACAAACTCCATCCACGAGAATCTTCAACCGCACGGTGAGAAAAACATCTCCAACCCCAAGATCGGGCTTCTAACGTTTGAGCCATTGAGAGGAAGCCAAGAAATCTCCCTAAGAATGATCAAGAGAACTCCCACACTCTCCAATTATAAACCCTAGCCTCACATGTGCTCTAGAGAGAGAGAGAGAGAGAAGGGAAAAGAATGAAAGGAAAAAACCCCCACACGACCTTTTAAAAACACCAAATCCGCGACAGTCCGCTCGAGCGGACCCCCACCGCTCGAGCGATCCCACTCCAGAACCTATCCGCCACCTATCTGCTCAAGCGGGCTCTCCGCCACTTGAGCGGTCAACACAGATTGCAAAACTAAACAGAAGCTGCCAAAACTGAACCCAAGCATAAGCCAAATGCCCTGCAACGATATTCTCATACACTATACGATCCATGGCTCTTACCATTCATCATTACATAATTAAAATTTTAAATTCTCCCTTCAAATTAACACTTTTCTCAAATCCACCGGAGGTCTCAAAACAAGGTTTTAATTAAATCCTTAAAATAAAAAGGGGTCGAGTCGCTACAAAAGAACTCACGAATTTAAAAAATAAAAATATTAAAAATGATATCTCTTGTGAACTAAAAAAAAAAAGAAGATTATTCAAAAATCATCTACAAATTCACAAATGGAAATGAGAATTTTAAAAAACTCTTAGGATTACAAAGAAAATCATTGAATAAAGAAGGAATTAATTATAATTGTGAAGTAAAACTTAAATCTAAAAATTATTTTGTAAAAGAATCAAAGAACTTCTCAAACTATATTCAAGAAATGCATATGAAAATGTAATTTGTTTTCAATGTTAGAAAAAGGGACACATTAAATTTGATTGTCCACTAAAAATAAATAATGGTGTATCAAAAATAGTTTGGAGAGTAAAAGACACTAATCCTATAGGACCCAAAAAGATTTGGGTGCCAAAGAAAATCACTTGAACTATTTTGTAGGTATGCTTGAGATCCTGATCATCAAAAGAAAGATGATACTTGAATAATAACCATGCAAGAAGAATTAAACCAATTTAAAATAAATAAAGTTTGGTGTTTAGTTCCTAGGCCTAAAGATCATACAATAATTGGAACTAAATGGGTATTTAAAAATAAAAAGGATGAAAATGGTATTGTTGTCCGAAACAAGGTTAGGCTAGTTGCACAAGGCTATAATCAAGAAGAAAGAATTGACTTTGAAAAGACTTATGCACCTATAGCTAGTATGAAAGCCATTCGTATGTTATTAGCATATGCATCATTTAAGAATTTTAAACTTTTTCAAATGGATGTAAAAAGTGCTTTTTTAAATGATTTTTAAATGAGAAAGTGTATGTTGAGCAACCACCTGATTTTGAAGATTATAATTATTCAAACCATGTATTTAAACTAACAAAAGCATTGTATGATTTAAAGCAAGCTCCTCACGCTTGGTATGATAGATTAAGTAATTTTTTGCTAGAAAATTGATTTACAAGAGGAAAAATTGACACAACTTTATTCATCAAAACGAACTATGAAGACATGCTTATTGTGCAAATATACGTAGACGATATTATTTTTGGTGCAACAAATGAAAATTTGTGCAAGAAATTTTCTGTATGCATGCAAAAGGAGTTTGAGATGAGTATGATGGGAGAGCTCACGTTCTTCCTTTGACTCCAAATCATGCAAGCAAAAAATGGAACCTTCATCAATCAATCAAAGTATGTACAAGAACTGCTCAAACGTTTCAAAATGGAAGACAAAAAGGTTTTAGGAACTCTAATGAGTCCCTCAACCAAACTTGACAAAGACGAACAAGAAAAATCGGTAGACACTAAACTCTACCGAGGTATGATTGGTAACTTATTGTATTTAACTGCAAGTAAACCTGACATAATGTTTAGTGTGTGTATGTGTGCGCGTTATGAAGCATGTCCTAAATAATCACACTTAATTGATGTAAAAAGAATCTTAAGATATTTAATTGGCACCATAGATATAGGTTTGTAGTATCCTAAGTTCACATCCTTTGAAATTATTAATTATTCAAATGCGAATTTTGCTGGTTGCACAATTGACTGTAAAAGCACTAGTGGCACTTGTCATTTCCTAGGAAAATCACTAGTTTCATGGTTCTCAAAGAAATAAAATTCTATAGCCTTATCTACCGCCGAAGCCGAATATGTGGTTGCAGATAGTTGTTGTGCACAAATTTTATACATGAAACAACAACTTCAAGACTTTAAATTAAAATACGATGTTGTGCCGATTAAATGTGATAATACAAGTGTAATAAATATCTCTAAAAATCTAATTTTGCATTCACGAACAAAATATATTGAGATAAGACACTATTTTCTTCGTGATCATGTAAAAAAAAGTGATATATTTTTAGAATTTGTATGCACCAATGAACAATGGACGAACATTTTTACTAAATCACTTAATGAGGAAAGATTTATTATTATAAAAAGAGAATTTGGCTTAATGCATGTTCGTGAAGTTGAGTGAATTTTATTGAAAAGAGTTTTCTTTTAAAACCCATCAAACCACTTCAGGAGACTACTGAAAACCGAACCTGTGAAAAACCTCATTCAATCAACTGAACCCCTTCTTCCAGTCGATTGAACTCTCTGTTAATCAGTCCAGTCGACTGAATGAGGCATTCCTCCCTACAACGCTTCTTCACCCAAGGATGATGATGATGGCGATGACGACGAGGTTACTTCTAACTCTGCTTCTTTTTGATAATGCCAAAAGAGGGAGAAACAAGTGAGCAAAAAGGAAAGCATCTTTTACCTTTTGTAACTTTTGGAGACCACATGTTTTGTAATGATACTTATCATGTACTTGTGCTACTCTTATGTTTTGATACTTATCATGTACTTGTGCTACTCTTAACTTTTTGGATAGTGTTATGTTTGGATGTTTATGAATGGTTATGTTTAATTAGTTGTGTTTCTCATATGTATGGTTATGTTTAAATAGTTATGTTTATCATATGAATGATTGATATTGAATAATAATTGGATAATGAATGAATATATATTCATAAGTAAAATAATTAAATGAATGATTAAGAAAGGTCAATATCCTATGTAACTTATATATGCTTGGAATGAAATTTAAATGTCTTCACATCAATGCATATTGTAAGGGAGAGTTTTCAAACTTATTATTACATGCTTATTGATAGGGGGACCTTCATATAAGCTTTCCTACATTATTTTTGCTCTGTGTTTGTCATCATCAAAAAGGGAAAGATTGATAGCTTAACAAGGCTTCAATGACCTTTTTTATAATAACAAATCTATGTATCTAATTGTGCAAATTGAGTTTATAGGAAATATACATTTAGCACATACATAAAGTAGAAGTCATGATGCAAATTTCAAACACTTTGGCGACAAGCTTTTGGAACAAGACAAATGATGAAAGGTTGAAGAACTTCAAGAAGTTAAGAATTTCAAATGTATTATTAGGACCTATGTAAATTCACTAAAACTCATGAATATATGTTTTTGAAACTCATAGGATACCTAAATTATCTGAAAAATATTTTTTCAAAACATAAAGTGATCAAAACCATTTGAAAAATTAATATTTTGGACTTCCTACGCTTTAGTCGACTAATAAACTAAATCCAGTCGACTGAAAATGGTCTGTCAAACAAAGTTTTAAGATTCAACACAGTCCAGTCGACTGAGCTTCAGCTCTAGTCGACTGAATGCTGGTTCAGTCGACCGAACAAGTTTTCCCAATCGATTGAACAGGCTAAAAATTTAAATTTTGGCTGAAACGGCTAGTTTGACATTTCCACACAAAGCCCAACGGCTAGTCCAAGATTGAGGCCTATAAATAGAGCCTTTGACCTCTTGTTTCAATTATCAAAAGCCTCTCAAATATTCTCTCTTGTTTCCTACTTCATTGTGCTTCAAAACTCTTGATTTTTCAATCGATTCTTGAGAGAAAAGATCATTTGATTTCTTATTGAGCTTCACTGACATATTCTTTTGAGAATTGAGTTAGTGCTTTCATTTCTTGTACTCATTTGCTCATCATAGAAGCATTCTTTTGTACACATTCTTGTTATTCATTTGTGTTTGAGAAAGGTGTTTCTAAAAAAGATGCTAATTCGCCTACAATGAATGGAATACTTGAGAATGGTACATTCTCAAGAGAGACTATTCCGCCTAGACTAAGGAGAGAGGCTGCTCTGCCTATTGAAGAAGTAGTAAGAAATTCTCATAGCGGTTGGCTTGAGGCAAGGATGTAGGTCGTTGCGCCGAGCCTTATAAAAATCGCGGTGTCGATCTTCTATCTTCTATCTTCTATCTTCAATCTTCTCTTTTGTTATGCCCCAAACCCAAGGTCATGTGAAAGCCCACTGAAACACCATTTATGAAAATAACATCTTTAATTGGAAAACCATCAACATAAAGTATACAAACATTTAGATAAAAAAATGCCCAAGGTTCATCTCTCATAAATAATAAACATGCAATTCCATACATGCATAAAGTATATCGCATCATGGCGTACGAAACTCGCCTTCAAAAATAAGCCTCGCATGTAAGACTACATGTCTCAAAACAAGAAAAACTACAACAAGTCTTCCGACACCAGGACATCTAGGTCAACTCCACATGTTCATCTACACCTAAAAATAGTTTTAACAAAATTCCACACCGTGAGCCGAAATCTAATAAAAACAGACTATAAAGCTGTAAAACAGGATATGCAATCATATAGTGTGAACTGACTCAACCACAGGAGTCTAAAAAGGATTTTCTATCCTTAAAATCATGCATTGCAAACCGTGCAAATGACCAGCCACAGTTAAGGAAAAACGGTAATAAAATAATATTCTCTACACGGATTACACAACCAAGGAAAATAAGATAAAATGAATCATATGTACAGAGTTTGTCAACTCAAGACATAGGCAACAATTATAGACTCCTGCCCATTACATATCCCTGAACCACTTAAGACCTGCTAGGTAATGACAAGTTCTATATGGAGTTACAACGATGCAGCACACACGGGAGCAACCGGCACTTTAGGGGCTGAAACCGAGAGAAGAAGCACCCAATTTCTCTTTACGAATTGCCACGACCGAGGGAAGAAGCTCCGAGGAAAAAAGCACCCAATTGCTCTTTACGAATTGCTACGACCGAGGGAAGAAGCACCCAAACACAAACACTACTATGGTACATCTATGAATCATTTAAAAACCAGTACGTAGCTCAATTACGAAAAATGGTAAAACAGTTTTATAGTTATACATCAACATGTATAAAAAGATCCAAAATCCATCAACATGGAGATCTACAAGCATGTAACAACAGACTTCCACCAATCGTTTTCAAGTTGAGACTCAACCCCAAGGGTTACCTCCAAACCTCCAAAAGAAAACACATTTTTCAAAGTTTTCACAAAAACTCATTTTTCAAACCATCTTTTTGAAAATCACGGATATCCACACATCCTAAACGTGAGATCTCATAATTCCATCGATTAAAACCACTAAAGGAAAGCTAATCTCAAAAACATCAAAAATTCTCAAAACTGCTCAGACCGATCGATCGGTCAAGGCTGACCGATCGGTTCCAAACCAGTCTCGATTTCTCGAAAAGTGGACCAAGTTTTCAACACAAAACTTGTATAAACCCAAAATCGAAGCCTCCAAACACCTGTTTTGATACCCACGGGCATATCTAAACCCTGGAGTACCATAAAGCCTCAAAAGAAACCCTCAAAACCCGAAATCATCCAACCAAAGCGACAAAAAATGGTTTTAAACTAAAAATCCGATTTATCAAAACATAAATCACTTTTTCATGCAGTTTAAAACGGTAAAAATGCATGCATATAATTACACGTAGCATTCCTTTATGACAATAGAGTCTAGGATCCTATCTCGGTGAGTCAAAAATTCGATGCCTCGATCTACGTGAAAAATCGAGTTTCGTCAGAATGAAATTTCGTTAGGATGAAAGCGTAGACCACCATGCCAATAGCAAGGATCGACAGTTTGATCGTTAAAAATCGAGCCCCGAGCCCTCGAGAAGTTAGAGAGAAGGTAGAAAGAAAAAGGAAACTTAGCGAGTAAGTTTTGAAAATATCTTTTGAAAATATCTAACTCTAGATATTTATAGGCCTCTAAAATATCTTTTTTTTAAATTTTTAAAATTTGCACCATAACTCCTAACAGTCCCGGGAACCAACCCCGCATGCATATTTAAACTCGATCATGCATCAAAACGCATATAAACATGTTAAAGCAAAAATACCTAAACGCGCATCGAAAAACGCCGAATATGTATATATCACAAAAATAAAACGGAACCGAGTCTCACAACTCTCCCCCCTCAAGGAATTTTGCCCCTGAAATTCACTACAAGGTCACGAGGTGAACAACTCCGGGTATCTAGCACGAACCTCAAACTCAAGCTCTCACGTCGCTTTCTCAACTCTGTGATGAAGCGATAGGACCTTGACATAGGCTATGGTTCTTCCTCTCAACACTTACTCCTTTGTGTTTAGAATCTTCACCGAGCGCTCCTTATATGTAACATCCTCCTCAACCCGCAGCTCGACCCAATCCAGAATATGTGAAGGGTCAAGCTCATACCTCCGAAGCATAGAAATGTGGAATACGTTATGCACAAACACCAACTGATGTAGCAAAGCAAACAGTATGCTACCTCACCAATCCTCTATAGGATCTCAAAAGGTACAATAAAGCACCGTGATAGCTTCCCGTTACGATCAAACCTCATCAAACCTCTACGTAGCGAGACCTTTAGAAACACGTGATCCCCAACTACAAACTCTAAAGGTCTCCTCCTCTAATCTGTATAACTCTTCTGGCGGCTTTGAGTTGTCACTAGGTGTTGACGAATCACGGTAATCTTCTCAGTCATCTCCCATACCAAGTCGGGTTCTAAAACTATGGTCTCTCCCACATCTGTCCAACACACTGGCGATCTACATAACCTACCATACAAAGCCTCATATGGTGCCATCCCAATATTGGACTGATAACTGTTGTTGTATGTAAACTCTACCAATGGTAGATGATCCTCCCAAGAACTCCAGAAATCAAGTACACAGGCCCTCAACATATCCTTTAGAATTTGTATGGTCCTCTCAGACTGACCATCGGTCTGGGGAGAAAGTTTGCAGACTTCGTCAACCTATCAACCACAACCCATACAGCATCGTGTCCCTTCGACGATCGGGAAAGTCTTGATACAAAATCTATCGTAACATTCTCCCACTTCCACTTAGATATAGGCAACGACTGTCACAATCTTGCCGACCTCTGGTGTTCTACCTTTACCTGCTGGCAGGTAAGGTACTGAGAAACGAATTGGATCACATCCCTCTTCATTTCTGTCCATCAGAACTAATGGTGTAGATCATAATACATCTTCGTGCCACCTGGATGCACTGTAAGACGTGAGTGATGACACTCATGTAGTATCTCAGCACAGCATGCCTTTGGTACAAACAACCACCCAGCCAACCTCAAACTATGGTCTGAACTCACAACACATCCCGATGTATCCTCTCCACTTGCGACCTGATCTCGTATCATCTAAGCCTCCTGATCCGTCTACTAGCCCTCTAGCACACGTGCAATCAACGCAGGTCGTGAAACTGCCAAAAATAAAGTGGCACCCCTCGTCGCCTCCCCAAGACACAGATTAATCTCTCCTATCTCTCCAAGCATATCCCACTCGCGTATAGCCACAGAAGCTAACAACCCATGAGATCTTCTACTGAGAGCATCAGCCACCACATTGGCCTTCTCTGAATGATACTGCAAGTCAAAGTCATAATCTTCCAACAACTCCATCCATCGTTGTTGGCGCAAGTTCAAGTCTTTCTGCGAAAATAAGTATTTCAAACTCATGTGATGGAAGAAAATCTCAAAATGCTCACCATAAAGATAGTGACGCCATGTCTTCAAGGCAAAGACCATGGCTGCCAACTCCAAGTCATGTGTAGGATAGTTCTTCTCATGTATCTTCAACTATCAGGAACCATAGTCTACAACCTTACCTCTCTGCATCAAAACACAGCCCAAACCATTGTGCGACGCATTACAATACACAGTATATCCCAAACCTCTCTCTGGAATAATCAACACTGGGGCGCTAGTCAACCTCATCCTTAACTCCTGGAATGCCGACTCACAAGACCCACTCCAAATAAACATAACTCCCTTCTGCGTCAGACGAGTCAGACGCGCCATCGGCGCAGCAAGTCTAGCAAAATCCTTCATGAACCACCAATAGTAGCCTGCAAAACCCAAAAAATGACGAATCTCAAAGACATTCTTCGATCGCTCCCAACCCATCACTGCTCAATCTTTGATGAATCCACTGCTACTCCGTCAGTAGACACCACGTGTCCAAGAAACCTCACCTTAGACATCCAAAACTCACACTTCTCGAACTTCACATATAAGCGATGCTCCCACAGAGTCTGTAGAACAACACGTAGATGGTCCTCATACGCCTCCCTCGTAGGTGAGTAGATAAGGATATCATCCACAAACACCACCATAAAACTATCCAGATAAGGATGAAAAATCCAATTCATCAAACTCATAAACGTAGCAGGAGCGTTCGTTAGACCAAACGGCATGACCAGAAACTCATAGTAACCATAAGAAGTCCGAAAGGCGGTCTTCGCTATATCCTTATCCTTAATCCTCAGCTGGTGATATTCTAATCTCAAGTCAATCTTCGAGAAGTAGCTCGATCCCTTCAACTGATCAAACAAATCATCAATTCTCGACATCGGATACTTGTTCTTCACCGTTACCTGATTCAGCTTCCTGTAATTAATGCACAACCGTAAGGATCTATCATTCTTCTTAGCAAAAAGGGTAGGAGCTCCCCACCTTGAAGTACTTGGGCGCAAAAACCCTCTATCAAGTAACTCCTGAAGTTGTACCTTGAGTTCTCGCAACTCAGCGGGTGCAAAGCGGTAAGACGGCATAGATAAGGGAGCAGCTCCTGGAACCAGATCAATAGAAAACTCTACCTTGCGGCTCGGTAGCAGCTCGAACAGATCGTCAGGAAAGACATCAAGATAGTCGCAAACCACATGGAGTAACTCTCCTTGAACCCCAATCACCTCATCCAATCTGAGAGCAGAAAAGAGGAAACCCAGATTCCCTCGACTCCAAGCAACAACGGGCATGGACACCAAACCCTCATCCCTATCACCCAGGAAACAAAAGAAATCACCAGTCGGTGTACAAATGGATACCCTCAATCGATCGCAATCGATAAAGACACGATAGGTGGTCAGCCAGTCTATCCCTAGGATGGCATCGAACGTGGTCATGTCGAGAATGATAAAGTCAAACTCTAAACAATGACCAGCGACCTCCAACACACAAGATCTGTAAATGTGACTCAGCATCACACTCCCACTAACTGGGGTCTCTATGCTCAACGCACTACCCAATAAGTCTGTCTCCAACCCTAATGCAGATGCAAAAGCAGATGAGATAAATAAATGTGATGCTCCCGTGTCGATAAGAACACTAGCCCATGATCTATATATTAGGAGAGTACCTCTGATCATGGATGTGGTAGCTGCAACATCGGGCACAACTGGTGCTCTAGAAGAACTGGGGTCTACAAGAACATATGCTCTGGCCTGTCTACTGCGGCCCTGAACTATCGACTGTCTGCCAGACTGTACTGAGGTACCACCCTCTACAAACCTGGACGTTTGAGCTCTAGGCTGTTGATACGTTTGTCATCCCTGAGCAGATGGAATAGTTGGTGCTCGTGTTGTACTCTGAATGCTCCCTCCTTTGGGGCAGTTCCTCCTGATGTGCCTAAACTGACCACACTCAAAACATACAGGTGGTCCTCTCCCCTGAAGCTGGACAGGTGCTGAACTCTGAACCCGGCCCTTCAGCGGGCACTCAGGTGATTGATGCCCTTGCTGTCGGCATCGATAACAAAAGACCTCTCTCTGCTCTGGCTTTCCTGTAGAGGCTATTGAAGGTGCGGGCGTAGAAAATTACGACTGATATGACCCTACCGGATAGGAACTCGGACCTAATGACCTGTGGTGCTTTCGGTCGTGCCCCTGAGACTGCGTACGTCACCCATCCTGTTGACTCCTACTCTCTCTGTCCTTGCAAGTCTCGTTCAGGGCGTCTTCCACTTTCATGGCTATCTCCACTAACTCTGTAAAGACCTAAATCCTGAATGATGCCACTCTATCTCGAATAGCTGGCCTTAAACCCCATTCGAACCTCTTTGCACGGAATTCATCAATAGGCACAATCTCTTGTGCAAATCGAGACAAGCTAGTAAACTCACCTCATACTGAATCACTAACATCGTCCCTTGAGTCAGGAAAAGGAAGTCCTCTCTATAACGATCTCTCAAAGTCGCAAGAAAGTATTTCTCTAGAAATACCTTTGTGAACACCTCCCAAGTGCCTCCCACTGTAGTCCTTGCAAACTTCCACCACGTGTGAGTACTACCCCTCAGTTGGAAGGCAACAAAAGTAACCCTCAGATCATCTTCCTCTATCTGAAGCGTATCCAAGATCCTGGTAACCAGCTCCAGCCATTCAGTGGCTACAGTGGGGTTGGGATCCCCAGAAAAGGTAGAAGGGTCCAGATGGCGAAACTCACGCATCATGACCGTCACCCTCAGCTCAGGTACACTCTCCCTTCCCCTAATGGCCTCTACCAGCTACTGAATGAAGCATACCATCTCACGCAACAGATCTACCCCATCAACTGATCCTTGGGGTGCATTAGCATCCCCAATATTTAGGACTGGAACGTCCCTGTGGCCAGAACCACGGCCACGGCCCTGACCTCGGCCTCGTCCTCCCCACGTGGACATAACTCTTTATGAAAGCAATATAACAGGATAAGCTTTCATATAACATGTTATTGCTAACATAAAAGACAGAACACACATAAGCATGCTAACACATAACCACTTAAGATCATGTCAACACATTTCACATACTGAGGAGCACCGACAAGAAGGACGCATCCATTTGGATAACCTACTCAGATTCCTTGCTATAAAACATGTTGGCCAAATGCCTTTCTAACTTAGCTTCCAAGTTTGTTAGCCCAAACACCTAGAGGCAAGACTAATCAATCCTAAGGTCTAACCTCCATACCCATTTATACAAAACTATCATGCTAAACAGGTTATAGAAAACACTTAAACACATGCAATCAAGCACACGCACATCCTCATAAGGTGATGCACCATCTTTCCCATGGCTCTTAGGTATTCGAACCTAGAGCTCTGATACCAAGTTGTCACGCCTCAAACTTCAAGGTCACGTGAAAGCCCACCAAAACACCGTTTATGAAAATAACATCTTTAGTTGGAAAGCCATCAACATAAAGTATACAACATTCAGATAAAAAAATGCCCAAGGTTCATCTCTCATAAACAATAAATATACAGTTCCATACATGTATAAAGTATATCGCCTCATGGCATACGAAACTCACCTTCAAAAGCAGGCATCGCATGTAAGACTACATGTCTCAAAACAAGAAAAACTACAAGTCTTCTGGCACCATGGACATCTAAGTCAACTCCACATGTTCATCTACACCTAAAAATGGTTTTAACAAAATTTCACACCGTGAGCCGAAGCCCAATAGAAACAGACTATAAAACTGTAAAATAGGAAATGCAATCATATAGTACGAACTGACTCAACCACAGGAGTCTAAAAAGGATTTTTCATCCTTAAAATCATGCATTGCAAACCGTGCAAATGACCTGCCACAGTTAAGAAAATACAGTAATAAAAAAATATTCTCCACTCGAATCACACAACCGAGGAAAATAAAATAAAATGAATCCTTTGTACTGAGTCTGTCAACTCAAGACAAAGGCAACAACTATAGACTCCTGGCCATTACCTATCCCTAAACCACTTAAGGCCAGCTAGGTAATAACAAGTTCTATATGGAGTTACAACAACATGGCCACACACGGGGGTAATTGGCTCTTTACGAGTTGAAACTAAGGGAAGAAGCGCCCAATTGCTCTTTACGAATTGCCACGACCGAGGGAAGAAGAACCCAAACACAAATACTGCTACGGTATATCTATGAATCATTTAAAAATCAATGCGTAGGTCAACTACGAAAAATGGTAAACAGTTTTACAATTATACATCATCATGTATAAAAAGATCTAAAATTCATCAACATGGAGATCTACAACCATGTAACAACATACTTCCATCAAACGTTTTCAAGTTGAAACTCAACCCCAAGGGTTAGCTTTGAACCTCCAAAAGAAAACACATTTTTCAATGTTTTCGCAAAAACTCATTTTTCAAACCATCCCTTTGAAAACCATGAATATCCACACATCCGAAACGCGAGATCTCATAATTCCATTGATTAAAACCACTCGAGGAAAGCTAATCTCAAAAACATCAAAAATTCTCAAAACTGCTCAGACTGATCGATCGGTCAAGGGACCGATCGATCAGTCCCAACTAGTCTCGGTTTCTCGAAAAGTGAACCAGGTTTTCAACACAAAAACTTGTATAAACCCAAAATCGAAGCCTCCAAACACCTGTTTTGATACCCATGGGCATATCTAAACCCAGGAGTACCATAAAGCCTCGAAAGAAACCCTTAAAACCCGAAATCATCCAACCGAAGCGACGAAAAATGGTTTAAACTAAAAACCCAATTTATCAAAACATAAATCACTTTTTCATGCAGTTTAAAACGGTAAAAATGCATATGATTACACATAGTATCCCTTTAAGATAATAGAGTCTAAGATCCTATCTCGATGAGTCAAAAAACTCGATGCCTCGATCAACGTGCAAAATCGAGCTTCGCCGGAATAAAATTTCGTTCGAATGAAAGCGTAGACCACTGTGCCAATAGTAAGGATCAGTAGTTAGATCGTCGAAAACTAAGCCCCGGGCCCCCGAGATGTTAGAGAGAAAGTAGAGAGAGAAAGGAAACTTAGCGAGTAAGTTTTGAAAATATTTTTTGAAAATATCTAACTCTAGATATTTATAGACCTCCAAAATATCTTTTTTTTTAATTTTTAAAATTTGCACCACAACTCCTAATAGTCCCGGGAACCAACCCCGCATAAACTCGATCATGCATCAAAATGCATATAAACATGCTAAAGTAATAATGCCTAAACGTGCATCGAAAAATACCGAATATGTATATATCACAAAAATAAAATGATTTTTTATTTATTAGGAAGGAGTAGGTATATCTAGGATCCTAAAAGGATCTAGATAATCTTTGATTCTTGATTTCCTAATAGTGGCTTTCTTCTAAAGTTTAAACGGATGGTAAACACATTCAAGCCTGGAGTATAAGCGTTCAAAGCATAACACGCCAGTACGGCTCGGCCACCTATCCGCTTGAGTGGCCAAACTGACCGTTCGAGCGGAGCTCAAGCGTTTTAATTTTATTAAAAGCCCTGTCAGCCTGGTGTTTGGTGATCTATATATATAGATCATTATAGGTGCACGAAATTAATTCTTGACAGAACAATATCTTGAACTTCGAGATCATATCAAGGGTTAGTTCGTGTACCAAAAATATCGAAGATCATTCGTGAGCAAAGCTTAGACGGTGCTCTAAGTTTTGACAGAGGAATCTGCCAGAGAAGATTGCTACGAGGATTCGTTGCAGTGAAAATCAAGAGGATAACGGTGAACGAAGATTCAGCATACAAGCTTAGGACTAGAAGATTGAGGAGTCGATCAAAAGAGTCTGTAAGTTGTATTGAAATTGTTCGTGGTTAGTACTTGATTCCTGAACTTGGTAGTCCCGTAATTTTTAACCCGTTGGATTTTTTCACGTTAAAATATCTGTGTATTGTGAGTTCTTCTTGATGGGTTGTATTTCATACTTGTGATTGATTACATCCCTAAAAATATTATTTTTCAAAATAAGGGAACATCATAATTTTTCAAGCATTAGTCCCATCTAATAAGTTTTAATAAATTTAGTCCTAATCCAATATATTATTCCCAAACTACCCCTAACATTGTCAGAACACAGTTTTTTCCCAGCCTTGCCACCACTGCTTCTTCTCCAACGCCAACATCGGTCACTCCTTTTTCGGCGCCGGCACTGGCTACTCTTTCGACGTCGACTCCAACAACTCCTCCGTCTTCGGCGATCTTCCTTTTTCTCTAGCATCGTGCTCCTCCTTTTTTTCAACGAAATTTATCAGTTTAACATTCTGAAAATTTATCAATTTCTCCGACGAAATTTATCAATTTAACTGAAAATTTTATCACTTTAATAGAACTTCTCTTAGCATTTCTCAGTTTAACTGAGTAATTTATCACTGTAACATAAATTTATCAGTTTAACTTTCGACAAATTTATCACTTTAATAGAAATTTATCAAACTGATAAATTTATCAACAAGCAAAATTTCTGTTAAGCAAAATTTAACTAATAAACAAACGAAATTTATTAGTTTAACTGAGAAATTTATTAGTTTGATTTTCTCATAGCATTTCTCAATTTAAATTTTTAAAAAAATTTCTCAACAAATTTAAATTAATAGATTTATCAGTTAAAAGAGAAAATTTCTTACAAGCTCACAAGGGAGGTGGAAAGTGTGTTGCTCACCAAAAATTTTTCAATTTTGGTGATCTGGTGGTTGGTGGTGGCGAGGAGGAGCGGCGGCGACGATGAGATCTGAATCAGTTGTTCTGATCTAAAAGGAGGAGTGGCGGCAGTGGCGAGAAGCGAAGGGTCCAAATTTAGTGATCGGCGCTGGCGAGAAGGAGGAGCAGCAGCGAGATCTGGAATAGATCTGATGAGGGAAGGAGCGACAGTGAAGGATGAGGAGGAGCGATGGCGGCAGAATCCATTGAAGCATATCAAAGTCGGCATCGTCGGTGGTTCAGATCTAAATAAGGGAGGAGGGGGCGACGACAATTAGGAGGAGAAGGAGGGGGATTGGTAGATAGGCGGAGGGGTAGAGGAGGAGCAGCAACAAGGAGGACGAGAAGAAGACGGCGATGAAGACGGCGATGAACAATAGTACCTCGTATGTGCGTGAACAAATCTGCCAGCGGTGGCGTTGACAGTGGTCATCAATAGCAAAGAAGAGGAGGAGAAGTGCCACGAGTCCAAGGAAAAGGAGGCGGTGGCTAAGGTTTGTTGCAAACAATGAAGGAAAGAAAAATAATTTTTGGAGGGAACATACCAATAAGAGTTTATTCTTCCTATAATAAATAAAATATTTAAAAATTAAACTAAAATTTTAAAAAAATTGTAGTAGGATTAATTCTTTTATCACTATTAAAAATATAATTAATTATTAATTAATTTTATTTTTTATTATAAAATATTTTACGCCAAATAAAAAGAGCCTTACTTTTTTTAAGAAAATTTCTTCAAAAATTAAGTTTTCTATAATTATTCTGATAAATCAACATTGCCGAAATCATATATCTTAACAATTGATAATGCCTCAAGTGTTGTGCAACAACAACCAGTCCATCACTTATCAGGCTCGAGACAGGCCACAGACGTCATCATGACAGGCCAAATATGAACGGAGGGTACCCATTTCTCTTATGAGAGCAGCCATCCTCTTCTCGGGAGCCGTTTTTCTCTGGTTCAAAAATGGTTACATTTTAATAATTTAAATTATTTATTTTATTATTTTAAAAATATATATTATTATTATAAAAAAATTAAATTAATTGAATATCGGTAACTATCTTGACAAATAACGTTTGTATTAATAAAAATAAATTATGATTACTATTTTATTATTTATTTTATGAATACATATGTAATTTGTTAAGACAGTTATCGACATCTGATCACATTAATTTTTTATAATAAATTTATATATATTTAAAATAATAAAATAAATATTTTAAATCATCAAAATAAATCTATTTTAATGGTAATAAAATTAAAACTAAACCATTTTTAATCTTATTATTGAACTAGAGAGAAATCATCTCTTCTCTTATTTCCTTCCTTTCCCATCAATAAAGTGAAAGTTACTACACCTTCACACATAATAAATTAAATATTATTATTTGGTTAATTATTGTAAAAATAAATTGTCAGAGTTGCATAAAATTGACTACCTCATCCGCAAACACATGACTGTCTTACTTGGGATCTTTACCTAATATATACTCTTGTTTTGAAAGATACATGTACCCACTTGTTGCTGGGCAACAAAGCTCCCCTCAAGCTTTTTTTTATCTCTAAAATTTTTTTAAGATTTTATTTTGCAAGTTTAGAATAGCCCATAATTATAATCTCAATCGTTTATTTTATAGATCACACAAAGAAAATAATCATGCAAAAATTCATATGATTCAGTATTAAGAGTTATGAACAAAATACATTTTATTTTATAAATGTACGGTTAAGATTAAAATAAACTATTTAAATTACATATTTTGTAAAATTAAATATGATTTTCTTATGTACCTATTGATTTTCAATCGATCATCTTGAATTTGTATACACATAATTTCTTTATAAAATTTACAAAATAAAAAATTTAAATTATTATTGTGGGTCTACTTCAAACTAAAAAAAAAAAAAAAAGAATCTGAAAAAATTTTGCAGCTTAACCTTTGTTGCTGCTTCTCTTTTACTTTGATGATAAATGATTGAAAGCATACCAATTTCCTGACTTTGTACTTAAAATCTGCGACAACAACCAAAAAAAGGAAAAAAACATACTGATATTCATTACAAACTAGCTAGCTAGCAACAGCAAGCACAAACACGTGGCATTTTTTAAAATATTTTATTGGCACATGTGGCATTCATCCAGAGCCGGTTACGAAAGTATGAGAAAAATTATGATATAAAATAAAAAAATATCCGGGGTAGTGTATCTTTTTGGTAAAGCACACTTTTTTAGTACACTCATTAAGTATTGATGAATTATGTACATATATTTAATGCATAGAAAAAATAATTAAGTAAAAACCAATATGTATATTTAATATCTATCTCATAAAAAAATCATCATGCGTTGAGTGGCCACAATCCTAAAGTTAATGTACGGGTACCTCTTAAATTATATTTATTTAACGGGTTGAACTCAATCCGATTGAATTTGCCAACGGAACAACACTTACAAGGATAAACAAACGTGAGCTAACCGGCGGCGTTTTACCAAAAATCGCTCCAATTGTGAAGTTACAGAGAGCTTTTGGAATATTGGAGATGTTTAGACAGTCATTTTGGAGAGTTTTTACTAGTAGAAATCAAATATGCATACTTTTGGCTTCTGAGTCCTCACCTTTTATAGTGGAAAATGTTCTCCCTCTTTGTTCAAATCTCATGATTACTCACTCTAACACGTATCCTTGTAAAACAATTTTGCCCCTCTCGTTGCTGCGTTAGCGGAAGTGACAGACCATCTGTAAGTCAACTGTGGTCACATCACCATTAAAACTCTTACCTCGGCCCATCCTTTGGGCCGAGATACGCGTATTACATGCTCTTCTCGAGACTATAGCACACTCAATGTGTGGGAAGCATCTGGTCAAATCGCTTTAAATGCCATTCCATCATGATTCAATCGCATTAAATGCTGTACTTTTTCGGTCAAATCACATTTAATACACTGTTAGAACTCGAACTCGTATCAGGTGGCTGGTCTATCGGCCCTGAATTGCCCCCCCGTATGGGCCAAACTGTGAGACCCAGTTCTGTTTGTTTTTTTTTCGTAATGTTTATTCGATGTTTTGGTTAGTGTTTTAATCGTTTTTGAATATCATGTTTCTATATATGTTATGCATACGTGAGTTTGGTCATGCATCTTTTATTCGAATTTTCACCCAGCGATGACCGCTTGAGCAGGGCTCTATTCGCTCGAGCGGGCTGGTGGCAGAGAGTTGAGTAGGTGGAGACTAGGTGGGAGATCGCTCGAGCGGGCTGATGGCAGAGAGTTGAGATTGTGGCGGACCGCTTGAGTGGATCTCTATTTGCTCGTGCGGATATCCTGGCATGAGATATTTATAAGACAACCCATGCCTTGAGCTTTGTGCCAAAGCTTTATGTGTAAGCTTCCTCTCCTCTCTCTGGAAAGATCACTCAAACACTCTACCTTCTCTCTAGCATTCGACTTGATTTGGGTTCGGATCTTGGCATTCAGATAGTCGATCCTCAATATTCTTGTCGTAGGCTTTGCATTCATTCGAACGGAATGGCATTTTGGCGACTTTGGTTTTTTGCCAGTGTTCAAAGTTTTGAGTGTTAACTTACTGAGGTAAGATCCTAGACCATCTTGTCTTCAAGGGGTGCTGCATGAAGTTTTATGCATTTTTACCGTTTAAAAATGTATTAAATCTCGAACTTTGTGTTTAAGTCGTGTTTGGGTAGCCAAAAAGCATGTTGTGCGTTTTTGTAGTTTATTATAAGGTTGGTGGGTGCATGTGTTGTGTTGTTTTCGAAAAGAGGAGTTTTGAAAATCGAAAAGATTTATGCAAATGTTTGCGAAACCCTAATTTTAGAGATTTAGAGCTAACCCTTGAGGTTGAGCCTCGTTTTAACGTTTGTTGGTCTCCATGGTTTGGTGGATGACGTTAATATGTGAATGTGATGTTTATACATTACTGTGTGCATGTAAACTTTGGTTCATTCATGCATTAATTTGGGTGAAAATTAGTCCATCGGTAAAAGCTCGTAAAGATGCATTAGTTGAAGCGGATATTGGTCCCTCGGTAAAAGCCCGTAAAGAAATGCATAATGAGAGGTAGATTTTGGTCCTACGGTAAAAACCCGTGAAGATGCATAAGTTGCATGTGAACCATAGTGGGTTGTGTAAAACCATACTTGAGGCTCATGCGAGTCGGAATAGTTAAATATTTTGTGTTAGCATGTCTAACTTTTATTTCATGCTAGTTTGCCTCCTATTGAGCCTCGGCTCACGGTGTGAAATTTAAAAACTTTTTTTACGTACACATGATCACTCAGGATGATCTTGAAGTAGCAGAAGCGGTAGAAGACTTTCTTAATTGTAGTCCTTGAGGCAATTATATCAATGCATGTATGATGTAATAATTTGAGAGAGAAACCATGAGTTTTTTTTTTTGGTTAGGGTTAAACGCTTTTCATGATTCGCTTTCGAGTCGAGGGAGTAACTTCCTTATCAAATGGATGTTTTGTCCAAATTTCCTTGGTTATTTACACCCTTATTCAAAGATAAGGTTTTTAAGTGTGTTTTTGAGACTTGGAAAATTTTTTAAGTTTTTGGTTTGAAAATCTCTCGGGTGTCTCACTGCGCGAGCGGTAGAAGATCCGTTCGAGCGGATAACCGCTGTGTGAAAAAGTTTGGTTTTGTCTTGAAATGAGGTTTTTAAATGGAAAATCTTTTGGATAACCTTTTCGTTTTAAAATGGCGTGTTTCGAGAATTTATTTACAAATAAAATCCTGTTTCCATTTTGATTTTTGTGGATTTTTATTATTTAAAAATTGGGACGCTACAACTTGGTATCAGAGTTCTGGATTCAATTACCTAAGAGTCGTGGGAAGAGGTTGCATCACCCTGTGAGGATGGTTGTGTGTGCTTGATTGCATGTATTTAAATATTTTCATAACATGAGTATGACAACATGTTGAGTATGTAAATGCCGTGTAGACGTGAACATGGGGATTGGAGCTTAGGATTGATTGATTTTGCCTTCGGACGTTTGGATTAACAGACTTAGAAGCTAAATTAGAAATGCGTTTAGCCAACGTATTTTTTGGTAAGGAATCTAAGTAGGTTATCTAAATTGACACGTCGGTATACACTCTAATTTGACCCTGCCTAATCTTAGGTGAATCTGATGATGAAAACGATTAGAAATGTGATTTAGTACGTTCCTTGAAAAATGATCTAAGCTCGATATTTGAACCTAATAATCAAAACCTTCAAACCAATGAAATCATTTTGAACTTCCATGTCCATTGTGGCGACTGCCAATAGAACCTCTTGGAAGCTTCCACTTTTTATGGTGACCGCCAACTTCATTGTGGCGACCGCCAGTAGAATCTCTTAAAAGTTTCACTTTTTTGTGGCGACCGCCAACTCTATTGTGGTGACCGTCAATAGAACCTCTTGAAAACTTCTTTTGATATGGTGACCTCCATGTTCAAACCCAGCGACCACCAACTCCAAAACCTTGACGTGTCCCAGAATGTATCAGCATCTCATTAGTTGAAGAATTCTATAAATACCGTACTCCAGCATACGTTTTCAGGACAGTATTCTAAAGAGAGAAGCTTTGCCGAGTCGCCGAGCAATTTCGAGTCCCGACGTCCAAACCCTGCCGAAGTACCGAAAGCCGAACCCATGATACCAAAGTTCTGAAACCCTAACTTGGATCATCGCTCAAGGATCGAATTGACCATTACCATTTCCCGACTCGAGGATTCCTTAGCAATTCAGGTATTTTGTTTGGATCCCTAATCCTTTTAACTCTATTTCCTACCTCTTTGAAGTAACCGGATTAATTTAGTTATTTTAATATTTAGAATTCATTTGGCCTGTAATCAATGTGTTTAATTTGATAAAGTAGTTATTCTTAACTTGTTTTGTTTATTTGTTTACTCGCATTAAATTTATTAAATTATCGAATAGTGCTAATATAATTTAGTAATACGACTAAACGATATCGTTATTATTATAATCCAAACACTTATATACATATAATTGTAATTGTCAATATTGCACTCATATTTTATTTTTCCTTTTAATGTACCATTTTCTTTTTTTTCTTTTTCTTTTTCTTTTTCTTTTCTTTTCTTTTAATGTTATGTTAATTTTTCCCTTTAATGTACCATTTTTTTCTTTTCTTTTCTTTTAATATTAGTTTAATGTTCCTTTACTAGCATTAGTTTAATGTTCATTTACTAGTTTTTATTATTATTTTTTTCTTTTAATATTAGTTTAATGTTTTATTTTTTTTTATTATTAGCTTTATTTTCTATTTAATGTTCCATCTTATTTTTTTCTTATAATGTTAGTTTTTTTTCATAGTACTCATTTTACATGTCTTTTCTTTTATTTTCTTAACCTCAAAAATCACAAAACGTCTTTTAAGCTAATTTTCACCTTTAAAATGTTAGTATAATTTTCTATTCTTATAATAATTTAATTCTCTTTTTTTTTTCTTTTTTTTTTCTTCTCTTGTGTTTCATTTAAAAATATAAAATAAATAGTTAGATTTTTCTTTCGTTTAGTAGTTTAAATAAACATTTTCTAACCTTCTTATTTTGACTTAATTTTTCTTTTATAAGCTTTCTTTTTATTTTTTTTTCTTTCAAATTAAATTTTTAAATATTCTTTTATCATATTAATACATAAAATGCTTGTCATTAGTTTCATTATCTTTATTTGGTAATTTTTTTTTATATATATAGGATTTTCATATGCTTTTTTTATTTTAGTTATGCTTTTTAGATAATTTGATAATATGCATGTTTAGTATGTTAATATAGTTTGAGGTTATTTTTGCAATTTATATTTATCTAATTTTGATAACTCTTTTTTCATATTTTTGTTCTTCTATTTAAATCATGCTAGTTTAGGTTATTTTAATGATATTGCATGTGGATTTGCTCAATGAATTCTTTAGTTAAAAATTGCATACCATAGAACTTAGGATTTTATTTCTTTATTTTCTTTATTTTAGTGTTCTTTATACATATGTTATGTATTTTTTCTATTTGATTTTAGATGTTCTCTCTTTATTTTCATTTGCTTTATTTGCATGCATTTAAAAAATCTTATTAAGAACTAATGATGATTAGTAGAATCTAATCTTGCAATTGGGCGAATGGGGTGCCTAACACTTTTCTCGATTCGTACTTTAGCTCTTGAACCCTTTTTTCTCTAGTTAAACGTTTTTAAGATCAATATCCATTTTTGTTTTTCTTAGTTTTTCTCAAAACTAAGTGGCGACTCTATTTTCAATAAAAATAAAATTTAAAATTTGACTTTCAAGGTGTTAAAATATTTTCTAAACATCTTTTGAATTCTTTTATTTTTGAATTACCAAAAATTCCAAAATCTCGACACCATTGGCGACTCTGCTGGGGACTAGTTTACAAAATTAATTAAGACAGTTAGACTTGAAAATATCGTTGGTTCTTAATATAAATTTCTCATTTGTATTCTCGCATGCATTTGCATTGTTAATAACCCCTTGCCTAGTCAACCTGATACCTCGAACGTTCATTCGTTTTGAAGATTGTTAGAATAACGGGAAATCCTTAATGACTATACACTTTTATAGGTACAGTAAAAGAGTTCGGGCGTACTATTTGACCATGTTCTGCACTGTGAGACCCTGACTCATTTTCTTTTTTGGTGTTTTTCGACGCGTGTTTTCCGTTTTTAATTTTGCATGTTTGTATGCGTTTTGATGCATGATCGGGATTAAATATGCATGTGGGGTTGGTTCTCAGGGTCGTGGGACGTTGCGATGCGTATTTCAAAAAATTTTAAAAAAAGATATTTTAGAGGCCATAAATATCTGAAGTTAGATATTTTCAAAACTTTCCTACTAAGTTTTCTCTATTTTCTCTCTACCTTCTCTCTAACTTCTCGGGGGCCTGGGAATTGATTTTTAACGATCCAACAGCGGATTCTTGCTTTTGGCACAGTAGACTACGCGTTTATTCGGATACAATTCTATTTCGACGAAACTCGATTTTGCACGTGGTTCGAGGCGTCAAGTTTTTAACTCACCGAGATAGGATCCTAGACTCTCATGTCTTATAAGGGTGCTACGTGTAATCGTGTGTATTTTTATCGGTTAGATTACTGTAGATTATATTTTGTTTCAATGTTGTGTTTTTGGGTTAAAACCTATTTTTAGTCGATTTCGGTGGATGAAATCGGGTGTTGGGTGTTTCTTTTATGGTTTTGGTGTTAGGTTTGGACGTGTGGATGTCTGAGGGTATTGAATGGGTGTTTGGAGGCGTTGAATCAAGATTTGGAGAGCTAAACCCGTAGCTCGAAACCTGTTTTTGCCTCAGCCCAATCGATTAAACCGCGGGGTCAGTCGACTGGAGCCTAGGTTCTTGGGTTCGGTCAATTGGACTGTGAGAGTTAGTCGACTGGACAGTATGTTTTGGGCATTTTTGGCTTTTCTAGTGTATTTTTCGGTCGACTGGAGGTTGGAGCACAGTCGACTGGCCTAGGCTATTTTTATGTGGTTGTTTGGTGGTTATTTCTTGGTTTTCGATTGGTTTTCAATGGTATTCGGTGGATTAATTATGAGATTATTCGACTGAAATACCGTTGGATTCCTTTTGGGATTCGGTTGGTCATGTGGTGGTTTCAGGGGTTGTGTTGTGGCCTCGGGTGTTGTGTGGTGCTGTCCTTGAGTATGACGTGCATGGTTGAATGTGGGTATTGGGGCACGATTGTGTACATGCTGGTTATGTATACGACGTGTGGGTCCATGATTCGGTTTAAAGGTGAGTTGTTGGTGAGAACCGTTCTGTGGGAGGTTCAGGTGTTGGCCTCCGGGTTAGGTGTTGGTTGTCCTAGTGTGTGGATGGGTCCCAGTGTGTGGACGACTCATTCGGGTGAGCGGATAATAGTGTGTGGCATATGATGTCGTGTTAGGTTATATGGCGTCTTATGTGAAACGTTTTGGTTATACGTTCTTTTGTGCTTATAGAACTGTGGGTAGTTTTATTCTTCTGCATGGTATGCGAGTAAGTGGCCTCTGTGGTCTTGATGTCTTTAGGGCTTTGGGCTTTGTTATCCCGTAGTATACGATTTTATCTCTTGATTTAGGCATGTGTAGGGATGCCTATTGATACGTAGATTTGTATCTGTATTGCATATGTGGGGCAGATTTTGGTCTCTCGGTGAAAGTCTGTAAAGATGTATATGAGGTGTGGATAATGGTCCTATGGTAAAAGTCCGTAAAGATATCCGTTGGCTCTGGTCAACAAGGCATTAGTTAGGGCGGAGAATGGTCCTACGGTGAAAGTTTGTGAAGATGTGTGATGAGGGCGTATATGTCCTTCGGTGAAAGTCTAAGAAGATGCACGGGTTGCGTGCGTGGTGTGTTGCACGATTGTGTGCGTGGTGTGTGTTTCACGGGTTGCGTGTGTTGTATTAGACGGGGGCTGCGGTCTTTCGGTGAAAGTCCGAGAAGTTACATAGATTGCATGAACTGTATTGTGGGACGGATATACTAATTTTCAAATTATTTTTAAGAGTCGTGTGAATCGCGATCTAAAAATCATTTGTCAATTATTTTCAAGGCTCCTGTGAATGAGTCAAAAGATGATTTGTGTCCTTGCTTTTCCGTTTGCATGTGAAAATTATTTTAAAGGCTAGAAAGAGATCTAAAAATTGCACCTCGTTTTCCTAGCATGTTTAGCTTATATTGCATGCCTGTCTAGTTCCTGTTGAGCTTTGGCTCACGGTGTAGGATTTGAAATATTTTTCAAGTACCGATCACGCAGGTTGATCCGGGGTTGCTAGAGAGGTGGAAGTGTTGTAGTATTCCTTTTTGGTAGTTTTAAACATGTTTGCTATAACATATTTTTCGGTGTTAGAACCGTGTAATGCAAGCCGTTTGGCGATTATATACAATGCATGTATATTTTATACTGAGAGTGTATTCTCGAGTTGGGTGTAATATTCGGTTGTTTATGGATGTTTCACGTGATCTGGAGTTTAGGGCGTAACATGCACCACACTAGGCATGAGAGGTATATACCCGGCTCTATTCAGAAGGTACCCTGATTGTTGACCAAAATTGTCCTCTTTGCATATAGTAGCTTAGAACCTCCCATTAGGTGCGGCTAACCTAATAGGATTATGTGTTTTGTTAATTGTATTTTTTTTTTGCGATTGTTAAGATTGTTTTGTTAATTGTATGGATAGTAGACGTTCTCTTTAACACTATAGCATTTGGTCGAATATGGCCCTATATTTATCTTACCCTCTAAGGTGGACTCACATACTGAAAGTGTTTCCACTTCTAATGAACTCAAAGGCCCATCTTCTACCAGTCTATTTATCCTTTTTAAATTAATATGACCCAAGCGTAAGTGACAAAGAAACGTTTGGTTCATTAAAGAAAGATCTTTTCTCTTACATGATAAATTAGATGTGTTATTCAATTCAGTCAGTTGTAGTGTATGAGAGATAGAAGTAATAACATAAAAATCATCTACCAATGTACCAGAACAGATAAACTATTTATTATCCTTAATAACCACAGAGTTATTAAAATAAACTAAATATCCATCTTTAACCAATCGAGAAACAGAAATTAAAATCATTCTAATTGACAGTACATAAAGACAATTTCTCAATATTAAAATTCTATCTCCACTAAAACTGAGAGTAACATCTCCCACTGCAACTACTGCCACCCTAGTATTATTGTCCATATGTAGGTAAATCTCTCCATTAATGAGTTGTCAAGTTTTCTAGAACCCCTGTAATGAATTGCAAACATAATTAGTGGCTCCCGTATCTACACACTAGGTACCGATAAATAACATTGCTAAACATGTTTTCACAACTAGTGAATAAAAATTACTTTGCTTCTTCTGTTTGTTGAGAAAAATTAAGCATTACTTTTTTCAGTACCGTGACATGGTTTTCAAGGTTGATAGTGAGCCACGGATTGGTGTGAAAAAACTGAAAGATAGATATTCTTAAGATGTTAGGAAATATGTTTGTTTCTGAAAAGATTTCTTCCTCTAAGCCGAAAGTTAAAGTTATATCCATATTCCTTTTCCAATCTATATAATTTGGTCTCGTTAGTTTGTTTTCTTTAAATATAGCCGCGAGTGAATTAAAAATCATTTTAATCTTAAAAAGTACATAATTAAAAACCATTAATTATGACAAGATAAAATCCTAAATTTTATTTTAAATTGATTCTCTCTACCATTTAAAAAAACATTCGCCAGCAGTCTAGTGCCCTGTAAATAGCATGTCTTGATAGGAGAACGTCTACTATTCATTATTTGTCCAGATATGCCAATTCTTATTAAGTTTACTATCTAAGTAACAGACCGTGCCAAGTTAAATTAAATAGCTGACGTAATTTTGGTCCAATGAATAATAGCAGTGACTTGATGGAGATGATACTATTATTTACAGTTAAGTGTTAACCACCATCTAATCCCGAGTCAATTGCTTCGTAATGAATGCTTCAGATGGAGAAATGATCCACACTAACGATTATCTAAAATTATCCCTGAAAAAAGTTTATACCAGCGATACCACAATTAATTCAGTCCGATAAGGAAGAAGATCTTATTGCCAACATGTAGAATTAGTTGCATCACCTACGAACTAGTAATGGAGACTACAAGATTTATCTGTGAATAAATTTTCTCTCCCATTTAGTTTTTTTAAAATATTTTTGAGAGATTATAAAAACTGTTTAATTAAAAGAAATTTATTAATTTCGAAAAATCACATGATCTGAAAAATTTTGATTTTTTCAAACCATATTTTCGTGTTTTAATGTGTAATAAATAAAATATTTTAAAATTCTTATTTATTTAAAAATTAATTTTAAATAAAACCAAGAATTTAATTTTATTTTTCAAGTTACACATTTTTTCAAAAAAATATTAATTTATTAAAATTAAACTATTCCTTGTATGGCTAGCGGTGGCTGGTGGTTGGGCTGTTATGGCCGGCTGTTTTGGTGGTTTTGGGATTTGGATAGTGTTGTATAATTATAACACTGCGCTACGAAGATTCTTGATAGATTTTGAATGCCAGGAAGCTAATTCTAAAAAGATTGAATAATTTCAAACTTATCGTTTAACAAAAGGATAAAACTCGATAGAGTTTCGATAATAAGAATATTTTGTTTAATTTTAATATTTTAATAAGAATTTAATTTTAAAAATAATATTTTAGTTAATTTCTACTGAAGAATTTTAAATCATAATTAACTTCAATTGTCGAATAATTCTAAAATTTCGTAAAAGATAAGTGCCCTATGGTTATGTAGAGATTTGGTTTCTTGCTAGGCACCGAGATTTTGTCACCGGAGGATTGGGAATTGGAATCGGGAACGAGAAAATAGTTTTATCGCACCTAAGTCAAGGTGAGAGTACTTAATATTATTTTGAACAGAAATGCCTGAACTTTAATATGAACTTGCTTTATATTCATGTTGTTGAACTATGAGAATTTGTGATAGCGTGATAGTTTTTGTTCAAATGCCATGATGTTTTTTCAAGTATATATCTGTATCTTTTGAAAAGCACGTGAACTTGTGATAATATGATTTATTGTTCTCAAATACTATGAGATTTTCAAATATGCTATCTATACAATTTAAAGAGCATGTGGCTGTGAAAGAAAGTTTTAACAATATTATGGTATACAGTTCCAAATGCCAAATTACAAGGGTTTTTGGCTCTTTATATTCCGTTATGGGAGATTACCCAATTATGAGTTTTGTTGTTCCTATAGGGGAGATTTCCTGTTGAGTGAGGGTTATTTTGCCTTAAAGGTTTTTCAAGCTAAGTCCCGAGTAATAGCACATACCACTCGTGCTTGGTGGAGAATGGCCCTCATTTATATCACGTTGCTATTCGTATATTGAGAATTGAGGTTATGGTACTATCGAAACTCCCGATCGTGAGGTTGACGACTACTTGGACACAATTGGGTATGGGTTATGAATAAGACATGTTTACCTTAAAGTGTGGCAGTTATACCGGTAACTCTAATTTTAAGTATAAGATACTAAATTCCATGATTTATGACTGTTGAGCCTAAACAATACTTTTGCAGAGATTGTGAGATCTTGAAAAAAACCGATAAGGTTATTTATGAAATTTTGTGATAAGTGAATATAATATCTTACATTTCTTATGGAAAGTATGATGTTTTAATATTTTCAAGTAAAATAATTATTTTCTATCTTGTTCATTATAATACTTAATGCACTTTCTTGTAACCTTTGTACTTGCAGATCGCAGAAATGGTTAGAGTTGGTCCACCACAGTTGTTGGATCCATAGACTCAGGCTCGCAGTCAATAGTCTTTTTGCTTAAATCTTTAGTAATCGAGACTTGAAGTGCAAAATTTTTGGTAAGTATATATATTCTAGTTTGGATGTAGGGAAGAACGTATTCATGATATGTACAACTGTTTTTGATCCTACAAATTGATAATTACAGTTTAACTGGTACAAATACTCTTTGACTGTATTTAAATCACATCAATTTTTGGCCCTAGAGGGGGGTGTGACACTATAGATTCCAAATGGATATTTTGAGCTAAGAAAAATGTTGATAGTACAGTGGTAAGGTACGAAACCCGTTTAGTAGCTAAAGGCTACTTGCAAGAGACTGAATTTAATTATTTTGACACATTCAGCCCAGTCACCAAACAATCCACCATTCGAGTGCTATTATGCTTAGCCTTGCACTATAAATTGCCAATCAAACAATTAGATATCTCAAATGCCTTTTTACATGGCAATCATAATGAAAAGATATATTTGAAACAACCATAAGGCTTCATCGATTCTTCGTGTGCTACCTTTGTGTGCAAACTTCACAAAAGCTTTTTATGGCCTTAAACAAGCTTCAATGGCTTGGTTTTCCACATTTTCTTCTTTTCTTCTCTCGCATGGCTTCAAATCCAAACTTTGCGACTCGTCTCTCTTTATTTAAAAACTGAATTTGATATTACAACCATTCTCATTTATGTGGATGATATCCTCTTAACTAGCTCCAATACAGTGAGACCCTGACCCATTTTCTTTTTTCGGCATTTTTCGACGCGCATTTCGTGTTTATATGATAGCATGTTTTTATATACTTTTGATGCATGATCGGGGTTAGATATGCATGCGGGGCAGATTCCTAGGGCTGTGGGAGGTTACGGTGCAAATTTCGAAAAATTTCAAAAAAAAGATATTTTGGAGGCCTATAAATATCTAGAGTTAGATATTTTCAAAAAGATATTTTCAAAAACTTAACTCCTAAGTTTTCTCTTTTTTCTCTCTGTCTTCTCTCGAAGTTCTCGGGGGCCCGGGGCTCGGTTTCTGACAATCAGACTGCGGATTCTTGGTATCGGCATCGAGGGCTACGCAACCATCCAGTTAGATTTTGATTCCGGTGAAGCTCGGTTTTGCACGTGGTTCGAGGCGTCGATTTTTTAACTCACCGAGGTAGTATCCTAGACTCTCATGTCTTATAATGGTACTACGTGTAATCATGCATGTTTTTACCAGTTAGATTGCTGTAGATCTGATCTTTTATTTCAAAGATGGGTTTTTGGGTATAAAATCATTTTTCGGCGATTTCGGTGGATGGAATCGGGTTTTGAGTTTTTCTTTTCGAGGTTTTGGGGTAGATTCGGGTTTGGGCACGTTCGAGAGTGTCGAGAAGGTGTTTTGAGGTTTAGATTTGTGGTTGAAATGGTGGTATGGGTGTGTTTCAGTGTTTGGAAGCCAAGAACACTCAAGAACATCAAATATGGGTTCTTCTCGGGTGGTAGCTCGCTCGAGCACCCGATGTCCGCTCAGCGGACTGGCTGCACAGTGCCGTTTTGTTTTGATGTTATCTCCCTCATCCGGACCCAGAATTGGGTCGTTCTTGTACTCAAATCGAAGCCCTGGAAGTCTTCTTTTCAATGGCACCTCTCTCGCCGTAAAATTCTTTTTGTAGAAAAAGTTATGATCAAAAGAGTGAAGGTCTGTCAAGATTTCCAAACTATTTTTCACCCGTTTTTGGCCGAATGTTGGAAAAAGGGTGGTTTTTCATCCTTGTGGGCCCTTTCCACCAAGTTTCTTGTTTCTTGGGGTGTCGTGGGCTTGTGTGAGCTTGTGTGTGGGTCCAAGTTGGCCGTGTTGGGTGATAGTGTTTTCATGGTTGGGTTTTGATTTTCGATTGGCGTTCTATGGTATTCAATTGATTAATTTATGAAAATTAGTCGATTTAAATACCTGTGGATTCTTTTTGGGGTTCGATTGGTTGTGTGGTGGCTTCGGGGGTCATGTCGTGGCCTCGGGTTGTTGTTTATGTGGTGATTAGTGCATCGTTGCGTGCGGGGGTTTGGTTATGTATCTTAGTTTGGGTTTCTCTTCAGCGTTGACCGCTCGAGCGGTGGTTGTGTGCTCGAGCGAGGTGGTGGCAGAGATGTATGTCGGTAGAGAAACGCTCGAGCGGTGGTTGTGCGCTCGAGCGGGGTTGTGGCAGTGTGTTATGTCGGTTGGGGACCGCTCGAGCGATGGTTGGGCGCTCGAGCGCTCGAGTGGTGTTAGCCTTTGAGTTAGGCGTGGTCTTGTGGATGCCGGGTTATGTAACGGGTGGTGTCACGATGTGAGGTTATAGATAGCTATGTGCTTTATAACTGGTTTTGTGCATTTATAATTCTCATTTATTTATGCATGAGGTAAGACAGAAATGTGGTCTTACGTGATATTGGGTTGCATGTGACGTGTTTGTGAAACGTAGTGATAGTACGTGGGTTTATGCATTTAATTCCTGGTTAGGTTACGCAAAGATGTATGAAATGTGATAGATGAACATGTGTGGTTCGATGATATGTTAGCCTTGGCTAGCAAAGGACAGAAACGTGGTCCGATGTTAGCTTTGGCTAACGATGCATGTGTGTGTGCGTGCACATAAATCGGGTGGATGAAAACGTGGTCCTAACGATGCACCTGGGTGTGGGTATCAAAGGGACGGAAATGTGGTCCTAATGATACGTGTGTGTGAGTGTCTGAAGGACGGAAACTTGGTCCTAAAGACGTGTGTGGGTGGGTATCCGAAGGACGAAAACGTGGTCCTGACGATGCGTGTGTGTGTGTATCTGAAGGACATAAACGTGGTCTTGACGATACGTGGGTTCGCTACTGTCCCTCGGGTTAATCCCCGTAAAGGTGGTTGGTTAGCTTCGTCCAACGGTTGTGGAAATTCGTAAAGAAGTTTAGTTAGCTTCATCTAACGGTTGTGAAAATCTGTAAAGAAGTTTGGTTAGCTTCGTCCATCGATTGTGGAAATTCGTACAAAAGCCGGTTGCCTCCGTGAATGGCGTTGTGTGGGTGCTTAGTACCCTCGGGTTGTGAACCTGTAAACTAAGTGGTTTGTGTTGCCGTAACATCGTATAGAACTTGTCATTACCAAGCCAGTCTGTGTGACTCAGGTCTAGGGTAATGGGTAGGAGTCTATAGTTGTTACCCTAACGTGATTTTACTGTTTTTCCTTAATTGTGGCATGATATCTGTTAGGATGATATGCATGATTTCAAGGATGGAACGTGATCTTAAAGTTAGTGCGTGGGATACATATCCGTTATGTGTTGGGTGTGTTGCTCATAGTGTGTTGAGCGTAGTGCATGTGTTGCATGAATAGCTTGTTGGGGCTTGGAAGAGCCGGCTTAGATATATATATATCCATGTGCTGTATGTACATCTATATTTGTTATCTTTAGGACTCGTGCGAGTCACGTTTTTGAACGGTTTTATTGGCTCTCGTGAGGCGTGATCTAAAATTGTTTTCTAACTATTTTTTAGGCTTGAAAAAGAGTCTAAAACTGCACTTCGTTTTTCTAGCATGTTTAACTTATATTGCATGTGCTGTTCAAGATCTGCTGAGCTTTGGCTCACGGTGTGGGATTTAATTTTCTCCAGGTACCGGTCACGCAGGTTGATCTGGAGGTGCCGGAGGGGGGGAAGATCTGTAGTCTTCCTTTTTTCTAGTTTTGTTACATGTATGTTGTAACATGTTTTCTGGTGTTGGGGCCGTGTAATGTAAGCCGTTTGACGATTATATACATTGCATGTATGGTTTTAATTGAGAGTGTATTCTCGGGTTGGGTGCTATATTTGGTTATTTGTGGGTGTTTTACGTGACCCGGAGTTTGCAGCGTGGCAAATACTTCTTACATTCAATCTCATCTTTTTTATCATATGCATACTATCTTTTCCATGAAAGAATTGGGGAATATGTTTTACTTTCTTGGTATATCAATTTATCCTTCATCCAATGGTTACTTCTTATCATTGCCTAAATATGATTTAGAAATTCTTACTAAAGCTTGTATGCTTGATTGTAAACCATATGTCTCTCCTATTTCTGTTAAGTCATCCCCGAAACCAGATGACGGTCTTCCTTTTCTCGATCCTTCCTTCTATTGAAGTTTGGTCGATGCCTTACAATATCTCACAATTACAAGACCTGATCTTGCCTTCTCAATTAACCAAGCTTATCAATACATGTAGACCCCTACCATGGCTGATTTTGCCTCTGTTAAACGTATTCTTCGATATGTCAAAGGTACACTTTATCATGGTTTTCAATTTTTAGCTAGCCCATTTACTCTTCATGGTTTCTCTTATTGCTATTGGAAAAGTTTCTATAATGATAGAAGATCCACTACGTGCATGTTTTTTGGTCTTAATCTAATATCTTGGCAGGCCAAGAAACAACCTACGGTAGCTAGATCTTCCACATAAGTTGAATACTGTGCTCTTGCCCAAGCTGCTGTTGAAATGAGTTGGCTATGCATTCTCTTGAAAGATCTTTATGTTTCTTGTTCCGGCACACCTGTGCTTTGGTGTGATAATATTTCTACTCACTTTCTTGCCTCTAATTTAGTATTTCATGTTGAATTAAAACAAATTGAAGTTAATTATTACATCATCCGAGAAAACGTTGCTACTAAATCCATCCATATTCAATATGCATGTTCATTCATCAAATCAAATAGCTGATGTTTTTACTAAACCTTTAATTGCTCATTTCAAAATTTTGAAATCCAAGCTTTTGGTCACAGATTCTCTCATCGGCTTGCGGGGGGGATGCTCGGATTACAACAACAAGCCAAGGATCAAGCAATACAACCAAGCCAACCACCGATTCACCAGTTGTAACTCGTGGCTTAAGTGAGTACTCTAATATCAGGATGAATAGGATCTCTGGAAGTTACAATTAGTTAAGATTGTTAGAGTTAATTAGAGAAGTGAGATATTTCTGTTAACAACTTCTCAGCACATGCATACATATATAAATTTACTTCCAAGTGTAATACCAGAAGCAAAACCTCAGTTTGATTTTCTTGTACTTCTTCACATAACACATTTGTATATATTAAAAGGGCTTTGAGAAATTTATTCCTAAAATATGTTTAAAAATGCAATTGGCTCTTTAAAAGATCAATTGGAGCAAGTTGCTTTATGAATTTAATTAAAAGGTTGTAATGATCCCTTAACCCAATTTACATCCAATTTTTTATTTATTTTCCCACACATATGAATCACATAATTTTTTCCGGAGGTAGAAAAAATGAAATAGACGATGGACTCTAATGGACTTCCACATGTATATGAATTTTATCTATAAGTTATATTTTGTTTCAATCTAAATTTTGTATTTCGTATAGGTAATCAATATATTGTATTGTACGTTATTTTATTATATGTAGTGAAAAATGTTCAATCCTTCAAAAAAAAAATAGAGTAAAATAATGGTGTGAAGTTTACTATTTTGCTTCTATTTCCTTAATGTCAGTTGTGTTCTCCAAAAGTTAATAAAAAATATAAATAAAATTAAGTTTAAGAAAGGTATGGTTACATTTGAGTTAAGTTTAAGAGCAATTTACTACCATTGATCATCTAGCTAGTGTAATTATTTGATAGTTTCAACATAATATGTGACACAGCTCACATAATATTTTTATCCAATAACATAAGATAAAATACTTCGAATGAAACAACGTGAGATTACTTTTATTGTATTGGTGTGATATATGTGAAATCCACTTAATGTGGATCAAATATTTTTATTTACCATGAGTACGACACGCTATCAGCCACATAATACTTTAAAATTACCTAATAATTTACTCTCCTAAAGGGCCAACCTATAAACAACTTTCAGGGGCAAATCAATAGAATCTCATAATAATTTGTAAACTCTGCTTAGCTTTTATTACATTTCCTCTTATTCATACATCTGGCGCATGGCTGGGATTCAAAGGGAATGCGCATGATGCACAGGGCTTACATTAGTTCACGCACTAAAAATATCAAAATTAGTACATGTACTTAGGCTTCGCATAACAATTTGTTTTGTTTCCTTATTTTATGTTATTTATTTTTATATTAAGTAAACTTTTTACCCTTTAATCAAAAAAATTAGTTTTCTGATTACTTTCATCGAGACAAATTGAAAAAATAAAAAATAATTTATCAAAATATATAAAAACTAGAAAAACCAAAGTAAGACAATTAGGTAGATTTGTTTACACTTATTTTTGTGTAATGAATTTTTTCATCTCTTCATTAAATTTTTTATTTTTAGATTCTTTTGTCTATATGAACTGAAAAAATAATGTTTTTCTAAATACAAAAATCAAAAAAGAATAAGTTAAATGACACATTTTTATCCTGAATCATCCTTTAATTGGTTCAAGTCGTTGTTGCATCCTAGCGGAAGATGTTTACTTTAAAGTTTAAAATTTTTTAACATAAATTATTTAAAACTTTTAAATTAGTTTTTTTTGACGTTGGTTAATTAAAAAAAACCTAATTTTTTGATTTTTGTTTAAATTAAACAGTGTTGTTGGTCCATATAAATGATTACAAGGAATGAAAGTAGTTGGCATTGCTACTAATAAATTAGCAAAGTAATAGAAAAATAGAACAAGAATTTAAATAGAGTATTCAACAACTTGTGTTTTGATATGTTTTATTTTATTTTTTTTACCAAACTAATTATGTTACTTTTTTTTTTCCTACGATTTTTGTAAAAAGTCAAGAAACTTAATTTGTCAATCAGGCCCTTTGGTCAAAATTCATGCTCTCGCTCTCTCCTTCTTAAACTTTCTTTTTTTTTCTCTCTCTCTCTCTCTCTCTCTCTCAATCTCACGGGAGAGAGAGAGAACAAGGGCCTAAAGGTTAAGATTGGGTATGATTTTAAGTCTATGTTTAGGTTAATTTTTTTAAAAAAAATTTTGTTTAAATTTTTTTTAAAAAGTTTATTGATTTAGCCTAAGTTAACTTTTTTTTATATTTTATATATTTATTTTTTAAAAAAAAAACAAACACCACCAAAAAAAAAAAAAAAAAAAAAAAAAAAAAAACCTAAATCAAACTCAAGCTAAGACGAGATTACCGAGAAGTACATTTATTTTTACAGTGGGGAGAGGGGTGGAGCCAGCCTAGCTTTTTAATTAAATTATATATAATATATAATATATAATATAGAAAAAAATAACCTTGGAGAGGCATGTGTTTTACCGTCTTTTGATTCCTTTCTTGGCGGTCAAACTTACAGTGAGTGAGTTTTTGCAGTCTTCGAGGTACTCTTTCTCTATCCTTTCTGCAACCTACTTCTCCTTAAATTATTGGATTTTGTTTACCGCTGCATTCATAATTTAAGTTCATTTATTAACAAGCTAGTACAATTCTTTTAATACAAGTTTATACTTTAAAAAATCATTTCTTTATTTTAACACCATTTCTTCGTTTTAATTTTGGGTCATTTTAAATATACTAAAAAATAAAACTAATTTATTTTATGTCCAGCAAAACGTTAGCTGTTCATTTTTTTAGTTTTAACAATTGTAAGTAATATTAAAGTAAATAATCAAAAATAACAATAAAAGGTCACAATTTTTTAGGTAAAAAGTTGCAACTCAAGCAAAAAAATCAGGTAACCAATTCAAATTATCGCCGGATTTAGTCTTACTAGAGGATTACCAACATTGAAAATCAAAATCTTCACCAATTACATTACTTTCTCTACTAACACACAATAAAGAAGCAAAACTCTAAAAATTAGGGATGCACATGAATTGGTTTAGTTAAATTTCGTATTAATTTTTTAACCGAACTAATTTTTATCGGTTCCAATCTTTTAAATCTAGAACCAATTCAATCATTTTATAAAACCAAACCAAACCAAA
>JAULJZ010025477.1:0-15436 GCA_032270985.1 Heliamphora pulchella | reverse complement strand
GTGTGTGATTTGTTCATATACTATGAATGTTGCTAAATGGTTTGGTAATGAATACTTGTATATGCTTTTGATATGTGTTTGGATTATTAAAATAAATCACTTTACACATATTCACTATTTTTGCACAAATCTTAAACTCAAAATGCTTCTTGATCTTTTGTTACAAAAATGTATGCTCTCTCTCTATTGAATGCCTAGCCACTATGATTATATATGTTGTTTAAGGCATATTGATAAGGGGAGAACCCTTTTTGAAAAATATTTTTAAATATTTTCTACAAAATGCTAATATGGTTGTAATCATCAAAAAATAAAAAAATGTTAGCCCAAGGACTATTTTATTTTTATTTTGATGATTTTTATAATTAATTTTCTAAAGAATAAATGGCTTTAAAAGAATAATATCTTTATATTTCCAAAATGAAAGTGTTAACACATTTTGAACAAATGATTTGACACCATAGCCAAAACGAAATAACTTATCTCTTAAAAAGAATAAAACACTTAAGTATTCTTGCATGAGAATTAAACTCAATTGAAAAATAAGTCAAACACTTTTAAGGCAAAGTATACTTGAATCACATCAAATGTGTCAACCCCTTTGAACAAATGGTTTGACACCATAACAGTTTCATGAATTTATCTTTCAGGTATCAAAGTTAGTGTCGACACAAACAAATTTTGTGTCAACATAAAAGAGTCGTAGCTCTCAAAACTCAAAATGAGTTGACACAAATAAGTTTTGTGTCAACACAAAAGTGTTTCTCACTTTTGGTATCCAAAATTTTGGATTGATACAAATGGAAATAATGTCGACACAAAAGAACCGAGGCCACCTGCAGCATTTGAGGTGTCGACACCAATTGAAGATGAGTCGATACAAAAATCTCGAGGTTTCCTGAAGAATTTGTGGTGTCGACACCAAAGATCTCAAGTGTCGACACAAATATATCGAGACTTCCTTCAGAATTTAGTGTCGACACCAAAGAAGACATGAGTCGACACAAAGTGCCTCCTCCCAAATTCTGAAGTGCATTTGAGTCGACACCAATTGAAGATGAGTCGACACAAAAGTACCAAGACTTCTTGCAGAAAATAGTGTCGACACCAAAGGCAAGTTGAGTCGACACAAAGTGCCTCCTTCGGAAGCTGAATTTTCAAACGAGTCGACACCAGATTCAAATGTGTCAACACCATGATGTTGGTAAGGTAGAGTGCAAAAATTGTGTCAACCCCTCAGCAAATTTGTGTCAACCCAACCACTTAATGGATCCTGCCCTAGACATTTTGTGTCGACACTAGTGATAAAAATTCAAATTTGCGACAGATCGCAATGGTTGGATTTTTGGCATTTATTGCTCCTACCTACCTCCAACGGTCATGAATGCACAAGAACTTTTATAAAGAATAACTTCTTATCATTTACTCCAACCAGAGACCTACATTTACTGTTTTATTGCTTGAATCAAACTCATAATTCTCAAGCTCTCATTTATTGCTGAATCTCCAGCTCTTGTTCCTCATCTCTTTATACTTTTTCATTTATTATAAATCTTTTTTTATAAAGAGAGTGAGTGTTTCTCATTTATACTCTTCATTTATTGTATTCAAGGGTGAGTCACCCTTTATCCTTTGAGTGAGTGAATAAATCTTCTCAAAGAAGAGTTCAAGAGAGATTAGAAGAAAGCAGAGGCGTGTTTTTATAGGATCTTCTTGAAGCTGTTTTAGGCTTGTGAATATGCCCGTAAACATTCAATTTACTCAAGCGAAGTCTTGAAGTTGTAAAGACTTGGAATGCGTCCGTAAAGCATTCTAGATAGTGAAAATACTCAAGAGAGAACTTGAGGAGTGAACGTAGGCTTGGAAGAAGCTGAACCACTATGAATCTTTGGTGTTCGGTTCAATCTCTCTATCCCTAACCTCTTTAATATTTGCATTGATTTAATCCTTGATTAAATTGATATATTTGTGTGTTTTATTAAAAGGTTCTCGAAAATATTTTTAAATTGTTATTTATTTTTTAAAGATCGAATTTACCCATCCCCCCTATTTGGTTGCCTAGAATTAACAATTGGTAACAGAGTTTGGGCTCTAATTTTTTATTAACTGTCTAAGAGTTTATATGACAACCACTAGCATCGGACCTATCCAATCCGAAGGTCAGTCGACCAATAGACCCCATTTGTTCAATGGAACAAACTACAATTATTGAAAGGCTAGAATGAGGATTTACATTCAAGCCGTAGACTATGACCTTTGGCGTGCTCTTATAAATGGATCCAAAAGACCTCCCAAAACTGTTGAAGGGGCTGCTGTCCCTAAATCAGAAGCTGAATGGACTGAAACTGATATTAAGGAGATACAAAAAAATGTTAAAGCTATGAATCTCCTATATTGCTCACTTGACTAAAATGAGTTTAATAGGATTTCTACATGTGACACCGCAAAAAAAAAAATAGGATAGACTCAAAGTTACCCATGATGGTACAAATCAAGTGAAAGTGTCAAAAATCAGTCTACTTGTGCGTAACTATGAATTATTCAAAATAAAGCATGATGAAATAATTTCTGATATGTTTACACACTTCATTGATATTATTAACGGACTGAATTCTCTTGGCAAGATTTACACTAATGCAGAAATGATAAGAAAAATTTTGAGGTGTATGCTAAAGAGTTCAAAAACTAAGGTCAAGACCATTCAAGAAGCCAAAAACCTGAACAGGCTCAGTCTAGAAGAGCTCCTTGGTTCTCTCATGACCCATGAGATGAACATCAAGATGGACGAAGAGGAAGACAACAAAAAGAAGAAAGGCATCGCCTTCAAGTCCTCAACTCATGAAGAAGAATCTGAGGAAGACACCTCAAGTGATGAAAATAAAGACATGGCTCTCATCACAAAGAAATTCAAAAAGTTTCTTACAAACAAGAAATAAGGAGGAAGAAAGTTCTTCAAGAAGGAAGGACACCGAGGCGAGCCCACGAAATTCAAAGGCGACTCTAGAAAGTTCAAGAACGAATTCAAAAAGGAAGAAATCATTTTCTATGAGTGTAAAAAGCCTGGACATGTAAAGACAGAGTGTCCTCAGCACAAAAAGCAATTTTAAAAGGGCTTCAACAAGGCCATTATATCTACTTGGGGTGAAAGTGATGATAGCAGCTCTGAAGATGAAAAAGAGAAAAATGAAGTAGCAAATCTATGCCTCATTGCCAGAGAAGATGATGACGTAACTCCTAACCCTTTCTCCTTAGATGAACTGCAGTGTGCATTTGAAGATTTGCATGATAAGTTGAGAAAATGGGTGTAAAAAATTCTATTTTGAAAAATTTAGTTCTTTTTTCCTCAACTGAAATTGAAACCTTGATAAATGAAAAATCTGTTTTATCAAAACAAGTTTCTGTTTTGAAGGATGAAAACAATGTTTTGAGTGAAAAAGTTGAGGACCTCACAAAAACTGTTTATAAGTTCACTTAAGGAAAGAACAATTTAGATAAACTTCTTGAGATACAAAAATGTATTTTTGAGAAAGCTGAATTCGGGTATAAACCCAAGAAAAAACAAAAATTTTTAAGCAATATTTTTGTCAAGGCATCATCTAATCATACAAATGCCACTTGCTTTCATTGTTATGAGCATGGACACATTGTCACACACTATCCACACAAAAAATTCTCAAATATCTTTGTCAAGAAGGCTTGGGTTCCTAAAGGAACACACCCTCAAGGAACTAACACAAAAGGACCCAAGAAAATATAGGTACCAAAAGTCAAAACTTGATTCTCCTTGCAGGTATGTCTCAAATCCTCATTCAAGGAGGGGATGTGGTATCTCGATAGCGCTTATTCAAGACACATGATAGGCGACCAATCGATGTTCGTATCTCTCAAGCCAAAAGATGGCGAATTTGTGACTTTTGGAGACAATAGCAAAGAGAAAATCATAAGGATTGGCTGTATTGGTAAAATTTCTTTCCCTTCTGTTGAAAATTTTTTGCTTGTTGATGGTTTAAAACATAACCTTCTTAACATAAGCAACTTTATGACAAAGGCTACAAAGTTGTGTTTGATCATGCTAAGTGTGTTATTGAAGATTCAACCAATAATAAAGTTATTCTTGAAGGTTAAAGATATGAAAATGTTTATACATTTACTCTCAATTATCTTTCTAAGAATGACACCAAGTGCTTAGCCGCCTTGAGTGATAATAGTTGGTTGTGGCATCGAAGGCTTGGATATGCACACATGAACTTAATTTCTAAACTTTTGAAAAAGAAATTGGTGATTGGGTTATCCCAAATCAAATTTAAAAAAGACAAAGTGTGTGATGCATGTCAACAAGGCAAACAAATTAGAAGTTCTTTTTATTCTAAACATGAGATTTCAACTTCTAGGCCATTACAACTATTGCATATGGACTTGTTTGGTCTAGCATGAACTTTAAGCCTTGGAGACAAGAGATATGCCTTTGCTATTGTTGATGACTTCACTAGATACACCTAGGTGCTATTTGTAGCTCATAAGGATGAAGCCTTTTTCTCTTTTACAAAACTGTCTTGGAGAGTTCAAAATGAAAAAGGTTTTCAAATCACAAGTATCTGAAGTGATCATGGCAGAGAATTTGAAAACAAAGATTTTAAAAAGTTTTGTGATAAAAATGGTATTAACCATAACTTCTCTGCTCCTAGAACCCCTCAACAAAATAGAGTTGTTAAGTGGAAGAATAGAACATTGGAAGAAATGGCAAGGACTATACTCTGTGAAAATAATCTATTACGATACTTTTGGGTCGAGGCTGTCAACACCGTTTGCTTTATCATAAACAGAGCTATGATAAGAGCTTCTTTTAAGAAAACTCCATGTGAGCTATGGAATGGAAGAAAACCTAACATCAGTTATTTTTGCTCTTTTGGATGCAAATGTTTTGTTTTAAACAATAACAAAGAACTTTTGGGCAAGTTCAACGTAAAATCTGCTGAAGGTATTTTTTTAAAATATTCTATATCAAGTAAAGCGTATAGAGTTTTCAACAAAAAGACCCTAGTTGTTGAAGTGTCTATACATATTTTTTATGAAGCTAACTTTGGTTCTTGAAAGGATTTTTGTGAAGATAGCCTATTAAACATAGAAAAAGGTATTGAAAATATCTTCATCAAAGAAAAAGAAGAGCCAAATCAAGAGGAAGCTTCAAATCTTCAACCAAATGCAGTCCAACAGATCAGATTGCTGAATCTAAAAATCTAGAAAATTCAGACCTACCTAAAGAATGGAGGTATGCTCACGATTATCCGAAAGATCTTATCATTGGTGATTCATCACAAGGTATCAAAACTCGTTCCTCTCTACATAATGTTTGTGGTAATTTAGCATTCCTTTTCCAAACTTAACCAAAATATTTTGAGGAAGCAAAAAACGATGAGTTTTGGATCTTGGCTATGCAAGAAGAGCTAACTCAATTTGAAAGAAACAAAGGTTGGACTTTAGTCCGAAGATCTAAAGAACACTCTATCATCGATACAAAATGGGTTTTTAAAAAAATGGATGAGAATGGAGTAGTTTTTAGGAACAAAGTTCGATTGGTAGCCCAAGGTTACAATCAAGAAGAAGGCATTGATTTTGATGAGCCTTTTGCTCCTATGGCTAGGCTTGAAGCCATTAAGATGTTGCTTGCGTTTACATGCTTTAAAAATTTCAAACTCTATCAAATGGATGTCAAAAGTGCATTTTTAAATGGTTTTATCTCAGAGAAAGTTTTTATGAAACAACCTCCTGACTTTGAAAATTTAAATTTTTCAAACCATGTTTACAAACTTACCAAAGCTCACTATGGTTTAAAACAAGCACCTAGAGCTTAGTATGAAAGGCTAAGCAAATTGTTGAATGAAAATGATTTTTCAAGAGGAAAAATAGATACCACTCTTTTCATCAAGTCTCAAGGAAATGACATGCTACTTGTACAAATTTATGTAGATGATATAATTTTTGGTGCAACTAATTAGTCTCTTTACAAAGACTTTGCTAAGTGTATGCAAGGAGAATTCAAAATGAGCATGATGGGTGTGCTCAATTATTTTCTCGGACTTCAAATTAAACAAACTCAACAAGGAATCTACATCAATCAAGCTAAATAAACGAGTGACATATTGAAGAGGTTCGACATGCTTAAAGCAAAACCAATGGGAACTCCAATGTGTCCTACAACAAAACTTGACAAAGATGAAGATGACATAGCAGTAAATGAAAGCGTTTTAGAGGTATGATCGGATCTCTCTTATATTTACATGCTAGTCATCCAGATATTATGTTTAGTGTATGCAAGTGTTCTAGATTTCAATCAAATCCTAGAGAATCACATGTGACCGCAGTTAAGCGCATCTTTAGAAACCTTTTAGGTACACAAAATCTAGGATTATTTTATTCTAGAGGAATAGCCTTTGAGTTATTTGGCTATTTAGATACTGATTTCGCTGGATGCAAAGTAGATAGGAAAAGCATAAGTGGTACTTTTCAATTCCTAGGACACTCACTAATCTCTTGGTTTAGCAAAAAGAAAAACTTAGTGGCCTTGTCTGCAGCCGAGGCTGAGTGCATTACAGCTGGAAGCTGTTGTGTACAAGTTCTTTGGATGAAACAACAATTAGAGGACTATGGTTTTTATTTAGATCATATAATTATTAAATATGATAATACTAGTGCAATTAATATATTCAAGAACCCAATACAACACTCAATAACCAAGCACATGTAGATTAAACATCATTTTGTAAGAGATCATATGCAAAAAGAAAACATCGAACTTGAATTTATTTGCATAGATTACCAAATGGCGGACATTTTCACAAAACCCTTAAATGAAAAAAGAATATGCTATACAAGAAGAGAACTTGGTATGCTATGTGCTCCTATTTCATGATTTATATGGCATACTAACCATGCCTTTTCATTGCATTTTAAAGCATTTGATGTTCTTTCTCGAAAGTGAAAATGTGTTGACACCACTTAGAAAAGTCTCGACACAAATGTGTGTAGTGTTGACACAAAACTGTTTAGAAGTGGCACTGTGAGAAAAGTATCGACCCCTTTCTATTCAGTGTCGACACCATTTTGGTTCCCTGACTCTCGGTAAATTTGTGTCAACAATAAGTTTAATCGTGTCGACCCAAATAGCCAAATGTGTCGACACCATTTCCTGTTTTTGATACCCACACTTTCGAAGAAAATTGTTGACACCAAATATAATTTGTGTCGACACAAATCTTAACGTCTATATATAGACGCGTCGGTCCCGAACCGTCACTTCGTTCTCTCTCCCTCTCTATAAAAATTGTTCATCTCCTGCCCTTTTTCTCCTTCAAAATCCGTGTTGACCCCTCATCTTCTTCCTCCTTCAATCTTCAATCTCAACCCTTTTCCATCAAAATGCCACCAAAAGTGATGGGTAAAGGATCAAAACGGTCCAGCGGCGAGGGTTCCTCAAACCCTAGATCATCGAAGAAGAAGAAGACGACAACGGAAACGACGATGACAACGGATACTATACGGGAAAACGTAGCAACTTCAGAGGTAATCTCTTTCAAAACCCCCAAAATTCGACAACTATACTTCTCTTCTTTTGCAAATCGAAAAGTCATTCTCCGTCGATCCATAGACTTTTCATTTTTTTGATTCCATTGAAATGAGATTTAAGGATCTCTTTTCAAGCCTTAGGTGGGAAAGGCTCCTTCAAATCAAAGAACCTCACTATCTCACATTGATTAAATCTTTTTATGCGCACTTTCACATCTCACTCGTTCCGACAACCACCATCACCACTAGGGTGAATGGGGTAGACATTGTTCTGACTCCTTCCCCTCTAGATGAGATTCTTCGAATTCCCAAAGGGGAAATCTGTGTTTATCATAACCAGAAACCTATTGAGGTTAAAGGTTTTTCATTTTTTGATTTTGTCAAAAATATTTTTCAGAATGATGACATCGACCCTGCCAAGCCCTTAGAGGCTAACTCCTTGAAACCAAAAATGCGCATCTTACATCACATGATCAACCACATTTTTCTACACCAAATGGGAAAATTTGGTGATGTTACATATATGCACATTTTCATCATGTGGTGCATCCTCGAACAGAAAAACCTAGATCTAGGTTTTTTGTTCATTTCTCACATGCTCCACTCTCACAGCAAGTCAAACTCCTCTCTCCCACATGAAATGTATCTCACTAAAGTTTTTCGCCATTTTGGCATAAACTTATTTGAGGAGAAGGCAGTTGTCTTTTGAAAACATGACCAGTATGGCAGTTCATCACTAAAACATATGCAAATTACAAATGTTAATGGTGTTTGGGCCACCTCTCGTCGTGGGACCCCCTCATCTGCCAGGACATCTCCTCCTCCTCCTCCTCGAGACATTTCATCCATTCCCATAGATCTTGATTCTTTTCCCTCTCGACCTAACGTTCATGGACCCTTTAACACTCCTGGTCCATCTTTTTCTACTCCTCCTCCCTCTTTTATATCTGCTCCACCTGCTCCTGTTCATGTTGATCTATCTAAGGTCGTTTCTTTAATCAATTCTTTATCCTCCAAAGTGACTTTATTTAAAGCAAAAGTCAATCAGGACTTCTTTGATTTAAATCACACTATTTCTGCCCTTTCTGAAAAAGTAAAATCTGTTAAAAAATCCAACCTGTCGTTACGTAAAGAAGTAAAACGAGCTACGAACGCCGGACGGTCAATGTGTCATGCAATGGATGATAGTATCGTCTCCATTGTTAATGCAAACACTGCTATCCTACGGCAAGTTCAAAAAGAATAAGATGAAGGTGTAGTCGTGGCTATTCAAGCCAACTCTCAAAAAGTTGAAGAACACCTACAGTGGATCAAAGAAGCTTGGGCCAAACAGTTCAAGCCTAAGGAAACAAAGGAAGAAAAGGTCGCAAGTCTCAAAAGGGAACCAAACCTTACTTTGGCAGCACGCTATGAAGCCATGGCCGCAGCCGAAGCTAAGGATGAACGAGCACGAGCTTCAAAAGAACGGGCCTCTGCTAGCAAGGAAAAAGTCAAGGCGAAGAAAGAAATTCAAACGCTTCATGGATGACCAGTAGCACTGCTTTTTTCTGATTACAAAATGGGAGAGAAGAAATGGTAATTGAGTGAAGGCGAAAGTAAAAGAGAAGAAGAAGAAGTTAGAAGTTAAGATGTTCAAACATTTCTTTAAGTTTTTTTTTTCATTGAAGGTGAAGATGTAACACATACAATTTTTCTTTGGTTGCATGAGTTGGTTTAATGAATGTTTTGAATGGTTTGGATGTTTAACATACATTCTTTTTTGGTTAGATGGAAGTTTAAACATTTCTTATATGGGTATGAATGAATGAATGACTATGTTATATATATATATATATATATATATATATATATATATGTGTGTGTGTGTGTGTGTGTGTGTGTGTGTGAGCGCGAGATTTTTTTATATAACTATGAATGTTGCTAAATGGTTTGGTAATGAATACTTATATATGCTTTTGATATGTGTTTGGATTATTAAAATAAATCCCTTTACACATATTCACCATTTTTGCACATATCTTAAACTCAAAATGTTTCTTGATCTTTTGTTACAAAAATGTATGCGCTCTCTTTGCTGAAAATAGTGTCAACACCAAAGGCAAATTGAGTCGACACAAAATGCCTCCTTCGGAAGCTGAAGTTTCAAACGAGTCGACACCATATTCAAATGTGTCGACACCATGATGTTGGTAAGGTAGAGTGCAAAAATTGTGTCAACCCCTCAGTAAATTTGTGTCAACCCAACCATTTAATGGATCCTGCCCTAGACATTTTGTGTCGACACCAAAGATAGTTGTGTCGACACCGGCAACAAAAATTCAAATTTGCGGCAGATCTCAACAGTTAGATTTTTGGCATTTATTACTCCCACTTACCTCCAACGGTCATGAATGCACAAAAGCTTATATAAGGAATAACTTCTCAGCATTTACTCCAACTAGAGACCTACATTTACTGTTCTATTGCATGAATCAAACTCAGAATTCTCAATCTCTCATTTATTGCTGAATCTCCAGCTCTTGTTCCTCATCTCTCTTTACTTTTTCATTTAATGTAAATCTTTTCTGTAAAGAGAGTGAGTGTTTCTCATTTATACTCTTCATTTATTGTATTCAAGGGTGAGTCACCCTTTATCCTTTGAGTGAATGAGTAAATCTCATCAAATAAGAGTTCAAGAGAGATTAGAAGAAAACGGGGACATGTTTTCATAAGATCTTCTTGAAGCTGTTTTAGGCTTGTGAATGTGCCTGTAAACATTCAGTTTACTCAAGCGAAGTCTTAAAATTGTAAAGGCTTGAAATACGCCTGTAAAGTATTCTAGATAGTAGAAATACTCAAGAGAGAACTTGAGGAGTGGACGTAGGCTTGGAAGAAGCTGAACTACTATGAATCTTTGGTGTCCAGTTCAATCTCTCTATCCCTAACCTCTTTAATATTTGCATTGCTTTAATCCTTGATTAAATTGCTATATTTGTGTGTTTTATTAAAAGGTTCTCAAAAAGGTTTTAAAATTGTTATTTATTTTTTAAAGATCCAATTTACCCCTCCCCCCCCCCTCTTTGGTTGTTATTTATGAGATGCCGTGTATGAAATTCAGATGTCCAACCCAACATGCACCCAGATTATAATATGAATTTCACGTCGGGAATCGCCAGAGTAGACTTTCACGGGTATTTGATCACCAAAACCTTCATCACGCCTCGTTGAGAATAGTAAATGCTTCGCCGGGCTTCGTGCCACAACTGTTTTACTCAATGGCAGCGGCGTCAGGGTCCACGCCACTTTGGGACTTATTGTCACTGCCCGCAGGGAATTATTGTCATTGCTTCAGAACTTATTGTCATTGCCTCAAGGACTTATTGTCATTGCCCTTACGGAACTAATTACGGAGTCACCCACCTTAAGACTCATGATGCCTTCGCCGTTGTCAACCCAAAAGTCTAAACTATCAAAATCAGAATGCTATCGATGAACCCATGGTGCCCAACAATATCCATAAACCATTTCAAATACCAGGGACACGCCCAGGGTGTATAAACCAATTTTGTAACACTGGGGACACACCCAGGGTGCACAAGAGTTATTCATCCCAAAATATTTTCGAAAAAAATGGCAACCAGGGATGCTCTAGACTTAGAATCAAGAAAGACAATCTCAATGCAGCCCATCCTAACAACGGTTCGCACAGATGGACTCCAATATGCCAAGATGCAAGTGACAATGTTCATAATGTGTACCATCGATCTCAAGTTCAACAATTTATAACATGGCATCAACTAGCATGGCTAAGTTCATGGTACAACTTGCAAAATATAAGGTACAAGTATGTGAAGCACAAGCTACAATTCTCAAGATATGATTCAAACATATTAGCATGAGTTTTAAATCATCATATATTCACTTAAAAACACTTATCAATTAATCGATCATCATACAAAGACGCGGGTCTCATAGCAAAGGGTACTCAAATCACGCTTAGCAACTTTTAAGGCTAAACATCACGTATTAAATTAAAAGGGCCGACAAGGTTTTGGGGTATCTAGATTTGGAATCAAGTTATGATTTTTAAACACCATTTAGATAAAAATATTTTATACAACTCTCATGTTTAACACCAAGGACAAAACCTAAGGGAAAAGGTTAAACAAAACATCCTAAGGAAAAATGGTTCAGCACTTTTCTCAAGATTTTACCAAACCTATGCTTATGTTGGTCTCAGATTTGGGGTAACAAATTAATTCCAAATCAGCCCATTTTTGAGTATGTTCTAGATCAACATGTCCCCTACAAGTTTTATGTTTAGAGCTAAGGGTAGTTATTTGGAACAAGTTAGACTCTTTGGCCATTTTAGAAAATAGGTTCATTCAGCAGCCAAAACTGAACAGAGCCGGTTTTGGACAGAAGGTTTGAAACAATTTTAGGGTATCATCCCAAGGCTTTAAGGTCTGATTTGTTTGCCACCAAGTAGTTCAATATGTTAGATACAATGTTTATGTAGACCACTTTTGGAATAGGTCACTAAAAATAGAGGTTTTGGACTATACAAAAATATGTGACAGAAGTGTCCCCTGAGTGTTGAAACTCAGCAGAGACTTTCAAAGAGGTTTTTACCTACCAAAACTCGGTATTTTGTGCTCATCATTGGTGGGTAGATAGATATACATGTTATTTACAACTTTCATATTTTGACCAAAGTTCGGATCTCACTTTAAACTAGGGTTTCCAAGTCCGTAGTGTTGACTAGTCGGAAAATGACAGACTTTGGTAAAATTGCAATATCTCGAGTTCTACTTATGAAAATGAGTTGAAACAAACTTTGGATGTAAGATAACATAAAAAGATAAATCTGTACATAAAGAACATTCTTAGATCAATTTTCTACATTGATTTATGGCGTTCCAAAGTTCAGAACAGAAATATCTATGTTCTCAAAAATCAAGTCTCTTAGGGTCCAAGTCTCCTACTTATGTTATGTCAAGTTTTTGTTCCATTTCTTGGCATACTTGTGTTTTAAACTTTAATATCAAGGTTTCAGCACACTTAGAAGTCATCAAACTCAAAGATAACAACATACAACAAAATCTCATATCACCCATAAACATAACAGCCCTAAATTTCCAACTACGACGCCTTTTCGATTTAGTTTCGGTTCTCGATTCTTAGAGTGTTTAAAAGGATGTGTTAGGGGATATTTTGAGATATATTAGACATAAGATTTAGAGGTTTTAATTACTTGATTGAGAGCTCAAAGGAGGGTGGAGGATGGATTTGGACTTAGCTTTCGAAAATTTCCTTGATTCCTTCGTTTTTCTTCCTTTTTCTCCCTCAAACTCACCCTATCACTCAAGAGCAAGAGGTTCTGGTTTCTCTCCCTCTCTTGCACAAAAATATCAAGTGGAGAAGAGAGTGTTTGGCTTGGTTTATATAGACAAGGGCTAGGAGACACAAAGGGCACAAAAGGTACCTTGAAAGAGACTTTTTCCTTCTTTTTAATAAATGAGACTTGAGTTGATTTGAGATGTTTTTAATTTAGGGGGCTAAAAATCAGATATGGAGAAGATAAATGTAGCTAGGGGTCAGTTTGGGAGACAAAAATTTGATCCCCCATCAATCAAGGGATTTTGTTCGATTTTCGTACCTTTATTGTACAAGAAAATACATTAAAAGTTAATTTGATGTATTTTTTTGGTATTTGTTTCCTACTAAGACCTATTATTTTAGTATGTTTATGATATATATAATATTCTCACGTATTATCATAGTTTTCATAGTAATTGATTAAATAGATGTAGTCTTTTAAGTCAAATTAAACTATTTTAGCAATATATGACTTTTTAACTTATTTTGTTGTGTATGAATTTCAATAATGATTTGTTTATTGTTGTTAACCTATAACATCATATTATTTTGAATATTACTTGTTCAATAAGTATTTGATCATCATAATGCTTGATTTAATACCTTTCTCATCATTTTAAACTAAAAAAAAAGCAAAAAGCTACTTTTTGGCACCTTTCCCAAGGTAGTCGGCCACTAAGGGGTAATTTTATTATTTTTTATGTTATTTTGTCTTTTGTTATTTAATTGTACTTAAATTCTTGATTTAAGGTATCCATGTGTCAAAATTTAGATTTTTAAGATTTTTTGCTGTACTATGGGCAAAATGGTTATTTTACCCTATTTCTGAGAATTTTTGATTTTTAACTCATTATTTCATGATATTTACTTCATTTAGAATCTTAGGAGACTCTATGAGTGCTAAGGTTTTGTTGCTTAAGTTTTGGACCTTTTGGGATTTTTGGGCCGAACTTAGGGTTTTCGATTCGAGTTTAGGTTTTGAACCTCGTTCATGCTCTATAGTCTTGTGGACTATCCGTCACTAATACTAGGGTCCGAGCAAAGTCGTTACAAACTAAGTCTGTCTAAAAGGCGCACTCCACCGCTCAACCAATTTTCAACGTCAGCGGGACTAACTTTTTCCACAAACTCCTTGGTACCCAAATCCGTGAATTGTTTAACTAAAGAGTTACTGGTCCTTCTAGGCCGCATTGCAATTCATCTTGCACTCTGTTCACCCATCTTGTGTAGCTGTTCATCTCAAGAACCTTCATCCTTGTTCTAATCTGAAAACTTTAATCTCTTCTTAAACCTTCTACACCTTGTCTCCTCATCAGGTATAAGCTGGGTTGCATATCATGACAACTCTGCAAACTTCATCTCAAATTTTTTCACAGTCATTCTTCCTTGTTCAAGGTCGATGGATTCTTGCACCTTCTCGTCCTTGTAGTTTATGGGCTTGTACTACTCGTCAAACGCTTTCTCAAAACGATCCCGAGTGATTCTCTAGGGTACGGGAGATTCAACTCCTGGCATTGGCATTTTTAGTAATCACTCTGTGGTTTCCCACCAGTGATACACTTCTTCTCTGAACATAAAAGCTATGAAGTCCATCCTATTATCTGCTTCTACCCCCAACCTATCCAGAATCCGCACGGCATCCTTCAACCTATTTTCTACTTCTGCAGGGTTAAGGGTTCCTATGAACTCCTTTGCACCCAGATCCTTAAATTGTTTGATTGAGGAGTTACTGTTCTTCTAGCTTGCATTGTGATCCAACTCGCGTTCTATTCGGTCAACCTTACGATTGTCTCTATCATCCTAGCGGGTAGGTCAGGTTCTACTGGTCCCACTTATGGAGATTCTTCTTCTCATCCCTCATTATACTGGTTCGGGTTGAATGACGCTTCGTCCGATTTTCTCCATGCTCCTTCCTATCGTCGAAAAGCTATGACTTAGGGCTTGACACAGGAGTCTAACATATAGGCATAAGGATAAGAACAAACTATCTACAAAAGGATTTAATCACACAAGGTTCATCCCCCTTAATCTAATAACCCATTTAGACTTCGTAAAATGACAGCAACACAAGGCCCCTCTCAGGTTATCTCCTCAATCTGATAACTTGCTTAGACTTTCAATTAGGACCCTTTATCTGCAAAATGTGTTTCCCAAATAGACCTCAAAGCCATTCAATCAGATGCCCAAGGGCAAAGGTATGACAACCCCAAGCCTAAACCACTCTTCTCAACAAACCGCGAGACGACACACTTAACCTACAGTTCACCCGAAGACCACACGTTAACAAGTCTACAGAACCTATAATCTAGGGATCTAATACCAAAACTTAACACCCCACTCCCACAAGGCACCTAACCTGTACAAAGGGATGTGATCTCATCGCAGACCTGCGACCAAAGAGAAAGACAAAGGATACAGATATTGAGAGACCAAATAAGAACTTCTAAGCAACCACAACACCTTAATGTCAAAAGAGGTATATATGAGTCACTAGGGATTCGTCATCCCAAAGGCA
>JAULJZ010025466.1:0-15437 GCA_032270985.1 Heliamphora pulchella | reverse complement strand
GTTAATTAGTTTTTTAAATGAACTGAATTTTTTAATATAGTCTCAAATAAAAATTAGAAGATTTAAATTTTGCCAAGTACAAAATGTAAAGTTTAGATATTTGTGTATTTAACGATAACAAAATATCTAAATGATTTTAGATAAATCATTAACATTTGACCAATTTTACTTATTACTATCAAAAATAAATTTGCTCAGCTACTAAATAATGTCACTAAATAATATTTTACCTTTTTTATGTAATTTAAATTGTGAGCTTTACTGCTAAATATAGGACAAATTATATCATTTGGATCAATAAGAGAATGAATATTACTCACACACCTTGTAACTCTCAATATTATTGTTAGCTAGCCCCAGTGGATATCTAAAAAATTTAGTTTTTTTTTTAAGTTTAGCTTTTTCAGGAACAATAAGAAGAAAAAAATTAGATTATTTAGAATATCTCATTTAGAATAGTTTTTTCTAGTTTTTACTAAAATGTGTAATATGCTTTTATTTTTTATTTTTAAGTTGCAATATTTGTGATAACGAAATTACTTTTATTTCAGGGTAAATTACACACTGACCTCTCCTAAGGATTTTGACAAAAAGAGATACACCTCATGTTGTTTCTGAAATGATACTAACCTTCCATCTAATTTAATATTTGCATCAAATTAATCCAATCGTCAAATTTTCGTTACTATTTAACAGAAATCTACCAAAACTACCCCTGAAAACCACCACCGCCAGTAAGGATGGTTTTGATAGTGAGAGAGGATAGAGAGAGAGAGAGGAGGCAGAGAGCAGAGAGCAGAGAGAGAGATGGCAGCGCCCACGCCGCACGCCACCGTCGCCACTAACCCCTTACCGCCAGCACCACCTTCGATCTCCAACCGCCGTCACCTCTCCAACCACCACCGCCGATCATCGTTGGACCCGATGGTATCTACCCCCCGTTCTCTCTCTCTCCCCGATCTCTCTCATCTCTCCGCTCTCTCTCTCTCCGTCCCTCTTTCTCTACTCTCCGCTCTCTCTCTCTCTCCATCCCTCTTTCTCTGCTCTTTCTATATCTCTACCGCCGCCCAAAAATACCACCTACAGTCGTCCACCACCGTCGCCACCACGAACCCACTTACCTCTCTCACCTCCTCCTCGCCGAACATCGCAAAAGCTGCCTCTCCCTCTCTCTCCACGCCATCCTCCATTGTTGCCTCCTTCTAAAACTCTATTACCCAAACGGCAAAAAATAGAAAAAACCATCGATCTGGCGTGTGCGTGTGTGTGAAAGAGTGAGAGAACCACTGAGCCACCACGAACCACCACCTAAGAACCTAGATCTGGTTTTGGGGTGGCGGTGGTTTTTAGTGGGTTTTGGGCGGTGCTGGTGGCTCTCCCATCTTTGTAATATATATATATATATGAGAGAGAGAGAGAGAGAGCAAAGAAAGAGGGATAAAGAGAGATTGGAGAGAGAGAGAGTGAGTGAGAAAGTAGAGGGAGAGAGAGAGAGAGACGACAGAGACTGTCAGGTCCAACGGTGACCGGTAGTGGTGGTCGAAGAGGTGATGACGGCTAGAGACTGGGGGTGGTGTTGGCAGTGAGGAGTTGGTGGCTGCAGTGGCGTGCGGCGTGGGCGCTATCGTCTCTTTCTCTGCTCTCTGTCCATTCTCTCTCTCTCTCTCTCTCTCTCTCTCCTCTCTCACCACCAAAATCACCCTCACTGGCAGCAGTGGTTTTTAGGGGTGATTTTGGTGAATTTTTGTTAAATAGTAACAAAAATTTGACGATTGATTAATTTTATGCAAAAATTAAACTAGAGAACAGATTAGTGTCATTTTATAAACTACATGAAATGTATATGTTTTTATTAGAAATCTCAGGAGAGGTCAGTGTAATTTACTCTTTATTTTAATTCGTAGAGTTAATTTTTAATTAAGAGTATTATAATTATTTTATTTAAAAAAAATTAATACTAGCAATCTTATTTATTTTGATTTTTAAAGAAAGAAAATTAAAAGAACTAATCTATACTATTATTAAAAGAGAACATTTGCTTGGTGTTTCTTTTCTTGAAGTTGTATAAACTTTTGTATTCGACTAAAATGTTCTTTAAATTTTTTTATTATTTTTGTTTTTTGTGATGAGAAAATTCTAAAAAGCATGCCCGTTAAGATCGGATTTTAAAAAAAATTTACCAAAAACGAAAAAATTAAAAAAAAAGTCAATAAACCCACTTAGTTGACTTTTTTGTCTTATATAATTTTTTTAAAGTTTTGATAAAAAATTTATTTTTTTGTTATTTAAAAAATTTAAAAAGTACAACTACTTATGAACTAATGTTGAAAAAATTTACTTAAAAAATTTGTAAAAAAAATTAATTTAAACACAAAGTTAATGTACACACGTGACGAGTCGCTAATAGATTTTTAAAGATGTGAAATATTATAATTTACAATTAATTTCTTATTTGAAAAAGTCACCTTTTTTTATGTATAAACACGTGCGTATCTGAGACGGACGATGGAATAGATGGGGTGTGTATGAATGACAACGCTCGATTCGTCTTCGTCACCTGAATCGAGAATGGACGACGATGGCTCCGCCGGCAACCACCGCCTCGGGACCCTAACTAAAACCAAAGCTAAAGCCACTTTCTTCAACATCGCCGCTGCCGATAAAACCGGCCACTCCTGCGGCGGCGGAGGTTTCCGTGCGGACGACTTCGGAGAACAACTGGACGCCGACGCCGACTATGCCGACGCCGGAGAGAACTTCTCCAAGAAAGGAGATGCTGAGTTCTGGTGCACATTCTCCGAGAACCTCCGCCAGGTCCAGTCGGTTCTGGATCAGAACAGCTTCCTGATACAGCAGGTTAACAAGAACCACCAGTCGCGGATTTACGGTAATTTGGTCAAGAATGTTGCCCTAATTCAAGAGATTAACCGAAACATATCGAAAGTCGTCTCGCTCTACTCCGACCTGTCGGTCGATTTCTCGAGAATGTTTCATCGACGGAACGGAGCTGTTGATACGAAGAACAATGACGGCAACGATGACACTGTGCATGCCTCAACTCATCAACTTCAGTAATTCTACTTCCCTCAGTGATTATTTTCTTCGAATTGATGTTATTGTAGTAATTGTGAGCTGTATCTGATGGAATAAATGTTCTGCTAGCTCTGGGGTTTAAATTTAATGTGTCAGTGATTCTTATTGAACAACTGTTACTGTTCCGATCGGTGTTTAGGGTCCTGTGTTGGGTCTGATAGAAGTTGTTGACAAGCTTATAAACTGTGTTAAAAAATCTTGGCAGATCTCACCTTTTAAAAAGTGGCTTGCAAAGGAACAATGCTCAAGTAGCTTGGATACAGGTGAAGAGTCCGTTATTTTAATCGACGTGGGACAAGATCGTAACATAATCCCACCCTTTGCAGCTGACCGACATTTTAACCAGTGTTACCAGAAAACGCTTAACTCTCACAAATTACGTTTTAGAACGCACGTTCCGAAATGTAGTACACCTTCGTTCTAAAACGGTGAATTTAGCAATCCAAATCAATCCCTCGTGTTTTTTTTTATTTCTTAAATATTTTTTATTATAGACAAAATTAAATGCAATAATTTAAAAATGTAGAGAAAGTAGAGCTTTAGCAAGCCAAAAATGCAAAAGAAACTTGTTATAATAGTTTTGAAATATGCACTTTACGTGAACAATTTAGAAAATTATATTATACTTGATAGTTGCTTATCATTTGAAATAAGTATATTATAATATTATAAGTTATAAAAGTCTACCCCTATCGTACCACAATTTAGTACACGTGGCGTACCACGTTCCCGTTTTCGTTTTCCATTTCAGAACGATTCGCGTTCTAGGTAACATAGGTTTTGACAGATCATTCTTGGCGGGTTTACTCACCTATCAAAAAAGGCTCAATCCAAGTCCAAGGCTAAAGTTTTTTTAAAGGGAAAAAACCAAATTTGGCTGTTTTTTCTCGTGTCCTAATTATCTACCTATTAACACTTAACAGCCGTGGTGCAACCTCTTAAAAGGTATTTATTCGATTAAAAAAAGAAAAAAAAAGCTAAAAATAGAGGAATCCAGTAGGATTTTTTAGACAAAACTTCTATTCATTCAAACTTCTATAACTATTTTTCTTGAAGATAATATGTGCATAGAAATTTTTAGGGGTCTATTTTTAATAATTCGCTTAAATTGGTTAGTGCCGGTCTTGCAACAACTTAGCAAGTTGTCTTAATCTAAGCCTATAGGTGCCTCAGTGACTTCAATTACAGAGAAACAACTTATTTGATCCCATATTCAAGTAAGCTGCGTTCAATTTTATACTTGGCATGGTGGCTACTTTGGTATCAAATGTTACAAACCATTGGGTAGAATTCACCATTGAAAATTAGTTTATAAAGGGAGGGTACTCAAGTGGCTTATATATACATAAAGAGTTTTTTATTTTAATTGATGTGGGACATGATCGTAACATTGTGTTTGCTATGTTGTTGTGGTTTAAAAGGAGGATGACTGCAGGACTGGCTATCTTCCTCTTTCAACTTGTCTTAAATGAGGTATTTATGTTCTGTTCGATAATTGTCTTGTCTTCTGTTTTTGTTGTGGGTGAGCTTGGTCATTTTCAGGGTCCTTGTCTAGGATGCTACAAGTTTCAACTTTTCTTGCATTGATTGTTATTGCACATAGGAGGCTGGTGTCAAACAAAACTAATACCTGATGATCTTACACGCCCAAGGAGTAACAGGATGACTATCCGCAATATGCTTCTGTATTTGGTCATTCCTGTGAGAGTTATTAAGGAACATGTTGCATAGGACTTTCTATATGGCATCTAATTTAACCAGAAGAATTTTGATTTGGTGTAATATAGAGGAAGATCGAGGTGTTGCGTGTCGAAAGGATAATATTTTCAATACATATTCCTATGACAAATCCATTCTGATTTGAAACAGGCGATGAATTGCTTCTTCCATTCAAAATGCTGGTCCTTCAGAGGTCAGTTACTCCTGCAATAATCTCTCTTCTAAGGCCTTGCAAATTGGCAGTATTCACCTTTTCATCTACCTCTGATGTTTGCACCGGCAACATCTCACGAAGTGGCCCCTAGGATGTCCTGCCTTCAAATTTGAACCAGAGCCCTGTTCTTTCAAATCCATCCCCACTAAGACATACAATGACCACCATTGTGGTTTTGGCGAATATGTAGTTGACGAAAACAAGAGAATGATGAAGTCAACTTAGGCAAGGAAGTGGGGAAGGTGATGGTAAGCTATGCAATATTTTCAGAATTTGTTTATGATAGTCCTACAATTTTTAGACTCCAAATCAAAATGTGGTTTGGCAAATGAATGAGAATCTTTTTGAAGATGTCTTACTAATTTGAATGTTGCTGGATAAATCTTTTGAGGTTTGCTTTGCCTTAGTTGGATCTTTATTTTGAGCTCAAGTTTTTTTGTTCCACAATCCACATCATGGACCAACCAATTTGTGCTAGCAACTCCAAACACTTAAATCTTACCCCTCACAGTGCCTTTGATTTACATGAGCTAATCCTAGGTAATATCCGCAACAGCTTCAAAAAACAATTTTGGCAAGGGAAGAATGTGGAGGGTTGAAACAGTCAATCTTTAACTTTCAATCCTCTCTAAGCAATATGAGTTGATATTTTTATTCTTGATTGGTAATTCAGTGATTAGTTTTTTTCCCTTAACTTCATATTGTCCGCTGGCTTCTCAATTTGATATTTAGCGTGTGTTTGGCCTAGTTTTTTTTTTTGTAGGTTTTTTGGTTTTTTTGTAAAAAAGTAGATGTGTAAAAATGTGAAAAAAGCTAATTAATTACAGTGGGAGGCCAAAAGAATGTGCTTTTTAAGAGGCTTTTAAGCAAAAAGCTTTCAAAAAAAGCCTGGGCTATTTGAGCAATTGCATGCTTTTCACTGTGAATTACTTTTTTTGTGGTTTTCTAGAAGGTGGGTCTCTAAATGGTAGACCTGATACCGAAGCAACTACAATCTACTGAATCGGATGAACTGAAAGATGCAAGGTTACAATTGTTTCTTTAAAGCAGTATTATTTGGTTTTATTCTGTTGGATAAGAGTAAGAATCTTTTTTTTCTTGTAGCTGGGTTATTTTTTTTCTGATGTTCGAGCAACTGTTACAGATAGAAAGGTTTTTTGTAGCAGCCAAGTAGTTATGGGATCATTGCTTTATTTAGTTTAGCACAGTGAATTCGATAGACAATTTCAGATATGCTCCCTGGAAAACTGCAAAAACATGAGAGCTATGCTAAATTTTGAACTTCTTTCTATTTTGAATTTGTTCTGGTTTATGCTTACAACATCTACAGTCATGATCTTCAAAGTGTAACTCAAATCCGAGTCCAATGAATCAAAGGAAAAAGTTCATCAGGTGAGACTTGATTTTCTAGCTTTGGTCACATTTAGGTCCATTTATTTGCTGATGCTGCTGAAGGAGGATTATTGAAACTTGTAATGTCATTCTCTGATGGTCGTTTTGTTGCTTTCTTTGGTTGAATTCATCCTAGAGAAAGTAATTTTTGCACCATGACTGGAAATTGGTTCATTGAGCCTTGCATCACACTTTTTTCTTGCAGTTGATCACCAACCGTGCAGGTATGTTCGGCTTGGGATATTGAAATCGATCGATGTCAGATATGGCATTGGAGTGTTAATGTTTTAGCATATTTGGGATGGATGGTGAGAGATTGATATGATTTGGGTCATTGTTTTTGTTTTTTTGTTTGCGTAGTCGAGAATTAATCCTAGGGTTCTTGAAGTTTACAATCGGATAAACCTCATACGGCCCCAAGAAAACTGAAAGTAGCGACTCCTTGAACACAAAGCTAGAGCCTTTACTAGTCGAGCTACCTCTCAAAGTTAAATTTGGGTCATTTGTTGCAAGATGTAACTTTGTATTCTTGAGTTATTTGCCTTTTTTTTAAAATGGCTGGTGGGATTCGAATTTTTTCGCCGGCCCCACTGTAATTTTCACTTAATACCACTGGGCCCAAGACAGTTCATTATGTTAATGAGTTAGAATAGTGATGCTGTGAATAGAACCAACTACTGAATGTGTAAACTGAATCTGTAACTAGCATAGTATGATAGTGTTGTAATTGTGAGCATTAAGTGTAATAGGGACTTGTCATCACCAGTTGCCTCCATGACAGAGGGCTGGTTTGAGCACCACATATCTTGTAATGGATGGCATGAAAAGCTTAAGGGGTGATGTCAACGCCAGGACCACATTTGTTAGTTGCCTGTTGTTTACTGTTACATGGGCATTTTTGTCTTTTTACTCCTTGTACTTTGCTTTGGCATGGGGATCTTCTAAATGCACACTTTTTCCCCTTTCTTTTGTACACTTATGCGTGCGCTTGGTCTAACTGTTTTTATACGGTTTTTTTTTAGTGAATCTTTTTAATATTAGCCTTAATTAGTATACTTGTTAGTTTCTTCTCGTCATGTGAAAATAGAAATTTTTTGGACCAAAACCTAAAAAAAGTTCGTATAAGACGAAAAAAGTCCTCAGCAAGCTTTTTGGCTTTTTTGTGGTTTTTTTTTTATTTTTGGTGAATTGTTTTTAATTTTGGCCCGAATTGACATACTTTTAGATTTCTTTCAATCACAAGTAACCGAAAAAGTGAAAATTTTAAATTAAAATATTAAATTTTTTTTAGAAAAGATGAAAAAACCTCCCAAAAGTAGCCCGTAGGCTTTTTAGTCTAAAACATAGAAAAAATGAAAAAGCTCTCAAAAATTAGTCTGAACATAGGCTGAAAACACGTGTTTGTGTTGTATACTACTCTTCAAAATGCATCTTGTAGTCACTGCCGGAACTAGGTTGGGGTGGGTGGTGAATCCTTTTTTAAGTAAAATTCATCTTTGGCGGGTAGTTATATTTTAAAATTTTTGCTGATCTACTTATCATTAAAATTAGCGAGTTGAGTGATATTTTTTTAACTGTTTTTACTCACGATTTAGTCAATTTGGCAAGTTAAAAAATTATAAAATTTTAAGATTATTTTTTTAGAATTTATTCTTAGAAAGTAAAAACTCTTATTGCATTTTAAAAAAAAAAAAAATTATATTTAACACGTCAAGTAAAAAATTAACTAAAAATAATAGTAGGCATTCAATAATAATAATAATAATAATATGATTAAATATCTTTAATACTAATATTTATATTACATACTTATTGAAAAAAAATATTCACAATATATAACGTAGTAATTAAAATTATAAATATTTTAATGTGTTCCTTATAAAGAAATTTATATATACATGTGAGGTTGAGATTCGTCGTATGGAAAAACAGAGTCAAGAATCATGTATGGAGGGAGCATATATTTAAAATTATACATAGTTAAATGAAGTGATACTCAAAAAATTCATATATATTGATAATATATAAATTAATTTACAATTGACCACGCCGATTTTTTATATTCTAAAAATGATACATGATAGTTTCATGTATAATGCTCCAAATTATGTCTCTCTCAATATATACAAACAAACTATCATGTGTCATGTATTTAAAAAATGCACTAATGTTTGGATTTTAAGCACTCGAATCTCCAAAATAGGATTTGATTTGAACAATGAATATTCATGTAAGCTTCAATCTACACTAAACAAATAAAGAATGCAACAATCACACGAGTCAATAATATACGTGGTTCGACTAACTGCATACATTCACAAAAAAAGAAACAATCTACTATTGAATAATAACGATTACAAGTTTTACTTTCTCTATATCTGTGACCTCAAACTGAGTTTCTCACAATCTCTCTACACTCTCTCTAGCTCTCAATTGAGCCTCTCAAGAGTAATGGACGTTTTAGAATTTTTAGGACAAAACATTTTATGTATAACACAAAATTTAGGTTAAGCCGCAACTCTAGCAGCCAACTTGAAGTTGCTACCCCGCACAGACCGCTTGAGTGGTCTTTAGACCGCTCGATCGGTCAAGTTATGCTCTCGATTTCTCTGTAGTCTATAGAGATCATGGGGCTGTTTTTTCCCCTTTCACCATTCTAATGCTGTCTGGATGTCTTGTAAACATAGATATAGAAATTCGAGATACCAAACCCAATAATCTCCACCTTGACTTGAACTTCTGAGCCATCTTAAAGATCGGTCAGTCGCCTCGACTTGCACCCCTTTCACGGGTATAGGTACTCCACCATCTCTGATCATCAAACTAAATGAACTTGGACCAAATCTAAGCCGCACATGAACTTGACCCTCTTGCAATCAACAATCCTCTTGTTCTTGGATAGTCTTCCAAACTATAAATTTCAGTCTTCTGTGGAAACTCCACATTCTCTGACACTGCTACTTGCCCATTTCCTTTGCTTGATCTTCGTGTAGCCTTTTTGTTACCTAAAGGATCTCCACTGCACTGTTTTTGTTACTATTGATTTAAACCAAGATCACCCAATTTTCTGGGTGAATTTTTCTGACTGAGCTCTACCTCGTATGTTGCTTTCTTCTTCTGAAGATCTGTTTTACTTTGCTTGTTAATCTGACCGAGCCGCGAATATCTGAGTCTCAAGCCGTCTATGCTAGACTCTGCCTTTATGGTGTACCCACAACCCAAAGAATCCAATGTTCTTAAAGAAATAAGATTTTTCTTTAATCGTGGAACATGCCTGACACTCCTTAAGACCTTACAATCCCATCGAACATTCTAATCTTGACCGTACCTATTCCATTGGCTTGGCACGCTATGCCATTTTCCATTAGAATTGTACCACCAATATTGCAGGGCTTGAACATGTCAAATCATTCTTTTGTTTGACACACATGGTATGAGCAACCTAAATCTAGTATCCATAACTTTGATAAAAAATTAAGATATGAGGAAACTGTAAGTACATCTCCGTCTACCTCATTGTCTTACGACTCCTTGGCAAAATTGACATATTTTGCAGTTGTTTTTCCTTTCTTCTTTTCCTCCAGATGTTGTTTTAATTCTTATCATTAGCCCTCAAAATGACCAATTTTATGGCAGTAGAAGCACTCCACATCCTTCCTTGCACGTTACTTAAACTGAGATCTTCCTCTGTCGGAATCCTGCTCACTAGATTTGGACTCAAACTTAGCCACAAGCACGCTTTCTGCATCAGATTCATCATCCCTCTTCATTTTCTCATGTGACGAAAGAGCATCGGTGATCTCTTCAAGTTTTAGAGTGTCTTTCCTGTACATCAATTTTGTCACCAGATGATCATGGGAGGTCGAAAGCGATAACCATATGCGTATTGCCTTATCTTCATTATCAGCCTTTACTCCAAATCTGAATAACTGTGTGATGAAAATATTATACACATTTAGGTGTTTCAAAATGTTTGTACCATCTCTCATCTACAGTCTATATAGTTGTTTCTTCACGTACAATTTGTTGGCTAGATTCTTATTCATGTAGAGACCTTCCAGCTTCTACTAGATCTCATATGTTGTCTCTACATCAAGCACGTTGTGAATAGCCTCGCCTCCCAGATTCAACCGAATCAAACTAATGACCTTGAAATCAAGATTCTCTTAGTCGTCATCGATCATCATCTTTGGCTTCTTTGTCTTACCGAGTAATGCCTTGAATACCCCTTATTGGATCAATAGATCCTTCATCCGCCTCTGCCACATGGAGAAGTTATTTTTGCCGATGAACTTCTCGATTTCATATATGATCCGAACCATGTTTACTGCAGTCGAGTGACCATGCCAATAGCCAAAAGCTCTTATGCCAGTTGTTAGGATTTTAAGCACTCGAATCCCCAAAATAAGATTTGGTTTGGATAGTAGATTCTTACGTAAGCTTCAATCCATACAAACAAATAAAGAATGTATGCAACAATCACACGAATCAAGAATATATGTAATCCGACTAACTGTGTACCTTCACGGGAGAAGAAACAATTCACCATTGAACAAAAATGACCACAAGTTTCACCCTCTCTGTATTTGCGGCCTCAAACTGAATCTATCACAATCTTTCTACATTCTCTCTAACCTCTCAACTGAGCCTCTTAAGAGTAATGGACGTTCTAGGATTTCTAGGATATAAAATTCTTTATATATAACATAAAATTTAAGTCAAGTCGCAACCTTAACAGCCAACGCGAAGCTACTTCTCCGCACAGATTACTCGAGCGGTTAAACCATGCTCTCGATTTCTTTGCAATATGCAGAAATCTTGAGGCCATTTTTTCTCTTTTTTCACCATTCTAATGTTGTCCAAACATCCTACCGAACGTGAATATGAAAATTTGGGACACCAAATCTAACAACTACATGACAAATGCATCTTTTGCATTGCAAAAGTTTCTTGTGTCTTGAGCACCGCCTCTTGTGCTCTTTTAATAGAATTAAGTTTAAGATTTCATTTGGTTGTCAACTTAAAACATTTGGCATATAGTCCAAAAAAGTCTATGCTATGTTTGTTTGTCAACTTAAGTTTTTGGTCTTTTTGTTTGTTTACCTATATTATTTTTGCCATTTTACTTATTAATAAAAATTATTTTTATACATTTTAAAAAATATCATAACTTTTGTTATGTACATTTAGTTTTTATAAAAATTATATATTTAGAATTTACTTATTGAGATCTATCAAACAAGATTCATATTGACTATGTGAAATTATGTCAAAATAAAAAAATTATACAAATTGCTTTTGGCTTAAAACTATTAGCTTTATTGTCTTATTGTCTTTTGATTTAAAATTATTTCAACCCAAATAAATTTTTAGTCTTTAAACTGCCTTTAAGTTTTTTCAAATTAACTCTTTTACATTTAAATTTAATATAATTTTAAACAAAAAAATTATTTTTAAACCGAATTACCAAAACAATACTAAGTTCATGTTTGTGATGTCTAAAAAGTCTAGCTTTAAGAGATTTAGTTTTTTGTGAAAAAAATGAATAAAGAAAAAAGTGAAAGTGTTTGGGATAATATGAAAAAGTGGATGTTAGAAGAAAAAAAAAAAAGAAAGGATAAAAAGTAAGAGATGTTTGGGATAATGTAGCTTTTCAAATTAGTTCATATGAAATGACCAAATTGCCCTAAAAAATCATTGAAAAGAAGAAAATCTTACCGTCGTCGGTGTAAGACACGGTTGTCGCCGACAAATCGTACTTCTATTGTGAGGTTGGTCGTCAATAAATTTCGTCGGGATCGCTTTCTTCCATTCGCCTGTGCATTCGACGAACACGGCGTCACTTGGTAGCGGCGAGAACTGCAATAGGGTTTGCAAATATAAAGTGCTGAGGGAAGGGCAAAATGGTCATACACATTAATGTCAGGTGGTTAAGTTTTGCTGGATCATGGTGCCACACCAACCCCTAACCCATTGTTAGGGTTGTTATGGTTCCATGGACTCATACAGTTGGTTTTGAGCCAAAGTTTCGTTCATGGTGATTATCTAAATAGTTGATATTATAAAATTTGTTAAGAAAAAATATTATAGAAAAAAATCATTATTTATATTGTTGAATTCGTTAAAAAGATTGTTTATAGAAAAAAATCAAATTAATTAGGTATCAATACTCGCATAATTGGAACATATTCATTCAAAAATATAGATGACACATTATTTTGAAATTAGATGGTCCCATTTTTGGACAAACATATTTTAATTATGTAATTATTAATATTAAATTAAATTAATTTTTTTTTATAATAGATCATCTTATTTTAAAAACTCCTCTAAAATAAACCATTTAAATCATCTAAATAAACTTAACTTTTAGAGCCCAAAATAAAATTATGCGACATGCACTATAAAATCGGCCACTATCATCTTGCAGAGTTGTTGAATTCATACCGTGTAGATTCTACAATTCTAAGAGGGTTGCGGTTGTTTCTATAATCCACGTCTATGCATTTAAAATTGACGAGCATTTGTGTTCACGCGTTGCACATGAGTTATGTAAGAATTGTGGTAAGTTAAAATTGTGTGATAGTTATTTTTATTCTTTTAACCTTTTCACACTATACCAAATTGTACTATTAGCGGCGGTTTCTTATGCAGCGATAAATAAATCGCCATTAAAGATGTATTTTTTGCGGCGAAAAATAAACTGCGATTAAAAAGAAAGTATTAACGGAGGTTGTAATCAACCGCTGCTAAAAATAAGTATTAACGGAGGTTATAACATACCGCCGTTAAAAATAGTGACGGATACAACAAACTGCCATGAAAATAATGATAAAATTCGCACCACAAACAAGTATTAACAACGATTTGAACAAACCGCCATTAAAATTACTTAAAATTCGCACCACAAATAGTTTTAATCCTTACGCTACTTATATTTTTTACTATGATAAAATTAATAAAATATTTATACTTTTTACTTATATTGAAACAGGATGATTCTGGACCTTCGTACAACATGTAACATGTTCCAAACACTTCTAGTTCTCACCAGCAGAATGAAGAATCAATTGACGACTTTGGGCTTTGACATTTGAGACCTTATCTATTGGCACAAGTATTTTGGGACATGTATTATACTTAATGTGCTATTAACTTATAGTAGAATGTCGAACGAATGGAGGAATTTCACTTTTTGGATTTTTACATTTGAGATTTTGTTTTGTTTATTGTCAAAAATATTTGGGACATGTATTAGATTTAGAACGTGTTATCGATTTATTTTTGGACTTATTCACTAACTTGCTCTTCTTCGATTTATTTTGTGATTTGAGATTTTAAAAAACCCTTTAAATGTGTAGGAATTTTATAGGTATAACATTGAGTTATGGTAAACTAATTAGTTTAATGAAGACTAATATATTTTATTGGGTTGTAAGTTATTTTGTGGATATGTCTAATACATTGAGAGAATAAAATTAATTTAAGCAAATTACAATTATAATACTAAGCAGTTTTGTTAAATTTTTAGCGGCGGTTTATTATCCTCACTAATATTACTAATATTACTGACAAATACTATACTTATAACTACATTATTAGCGATGTTCACAAATCGTCGATAATTTACACACAATTCGTGGTGTAAAGTAACCGCCACAAAAAAATTACATTAGCGGCGGTAATAGACCGCCGATTATAAAAAATATTATCGTCACAAGAGACTAGCTGCCGTTAATATAAATGAAATGTCGATTATATTTTCAGCAGTTGTTTACCGCCGTGCAAATCGCCGTATATATTAAACGGTTGTTGAACCGCCATCTTACTATTCTCGACATTTGTATAGACAGCGGTTCAAAATTTTGTCGTTCAACTGCCGTTATTGCTTTTAGTGGCGGTTTGGCTACTATATACGGCGGTTATTTTGCGCCACTAATATTGTCGTTTAGCGTAGTGTCAAGGGTTAATTTTAAAAAACAACACAAATAAGTAAAATATCAAATTATTTTAGAAGTATTTTTTGTAGATTAAGAAATCACAAAGGCTTCGCAAAGTGATAAATTTCTTTATTGTAATAGTATAAATAAATTGAAGCTATATTCTATTTGGTCCTTAATAAGATTGATGTATTCACTAAATTATATTTTAGGTCAAAAATAGATCTACATTGATAATTTGAGCTGATTAGTTCATTATTTCCAATGTATAGATCATTCAGGGAAAAATTCAAGTTAATTGGATATCATTAAATATCTAAATGAATTACATTTATATTTTAAAAATGAACTGTGATGTCCATATGCTATTCATTTTTTCAAATATAAATATAATTTGTTAAGATAATTAATAATATTAAATTAATATAATTTTTTGCATGATTGATCTATACACTAATAATAATAAAATAAAAAAAATCATAAAAATAGATCTTTTTGGATCTAAAATAAATCCAACTAGGTTGATCCAGTCCTCTTAAAAGCTGGAGAAGAGCTTATTCCTTCAATTCAACACCCCTAAAATATACCAAGTATCAATTCTTTAAACTCTCTTCAGGTGTTGGGAAAACTATATGAAAGAGTAATTCACAAGGAAAGTGAAGTGAAGAAAAAAAATCATATAATAAAATTAGTTTTTATTATCTATTTAATTTGCTAAAAAGTTGATATAAGATTTAGTTTTTAATTTTTTTGCGATGCATAATTTTATACTTTTTTACAGAATTTATTTTATGAAACAATATTTCTTGCAAAAAAAAAATGTTTTTTCGAGAGTTGTATTTTCCTATGTTAATCGAACACACATATAGAAAATAAAACAGTTATTTTTTATTTATTTTTCTTTCTTATTAAATGATCGAAGTCGTAGCGTGTGTTTAAGGATGGCAACGTGACAGATTTGGGGCGGGGATGTATTCTTCTATCCCTATCCCGTTTGTTAATGGGACAGAGTCAGAAAAAAATAATCAAGAAAATGGCGGAAATAGAGCGGGGGCGGGGGCGTAACAAAAAATACATTT
>JAULJZ010025455.1:0-15439 GCA_032270985.1 Heliamphora pulchella | reverse complement strand
TTTATGTTATTTATTTTTGTATTTAGTAATTTTTTATTTTTTAATTAGAAATTTTTAAATAAAATTTTGTAATTAAAAATTAAAAAAATTATTTCAACAGTGATTTACGTTTGAAAAGTTAACGGAAGTTAACTTTTGCACCTAACTGTTACAAAAATGAAAATGTAAGAGAGTGCAGTAATATTTCAGAAAATAGAGAGGGTGTCAGTGTTATTACCCTTAAATACAAGGGGTGTAGGTGTAATTTACCATCTTGTTTATTGTGTTGATATAATGAATTTCAGTTAAAGGGTCATTGGTTGGACTTTGTGGCATGTGGCTGTTTGACAAACATAACAAACAAGATATAAACTATTCTACTATGAATCAGGGGTGCTCTAGGTGGTGGATTTGGTGTGGACCTGATTTTTTTTTTTTGGGCGGCGGTGGGTAAAGTGGACCTGATCTTTGGTTGTCTTTCCATAAAGTAGCTGCTCTTAAACTTTATTTTTTGCACTCTGACAGCCTGATCATTAGCCATTGTTGTCATAATTGTGGTCCTACCAAAGTACCAATTATACATGTTTTTTGCTTATTGTGTTAGCAGTTAAGGGTTATGTTGGACTGTAGCATGTGTCTGCTTTGAGAAAAGGGGGGAAAAATATTATAAGGATGTACATAAAGACGCCTAATAGTATTCTACTAGGCTTTTATTGACCTGGGGTGCTTGAAGTGGTAGATTTGGTGTGGACTTGGTCTTTGGCTATATTTGCATGAAGTGGCCACACTAAAATTTGAGTTTTCACATGGGGCAACCTAATGAGTTGCCATTATATTTGTCCGTGAGTCTATATTCAAGACCTGCACTCAGAGACTTAATCATTTGGGAAGCTATCTTCATTTCTAACTTCGCATTCTCTTCATTATCCTCATATTCATCTCTGTCTACATCATCCTCTTGCGGTGTATCAGGAACTCCTAACGAGCCCATTATGACATTAGGAGCTGAATCAACAACCCTAGCTTGTTCACCAGTTGATTCCTTCTGCCCACCCTCTCTGTCAACACGGCTAGAAACCCTCTCCCCAGCATTTGCTTCAGAAACCCTAGTTTCCCTATGCTTTGAATTCGCTTCTACAATGGATGCAGCAACAAAACCAGTGCCCATATCAGCTTTGTTCCCATCTCCTTCTTATCTTTTGCGACCTCTTTTGCAAAAAGATTGAACAGATTTTTATCCCTATGCATGATATGAAAATGCATTTATGGCTCTGTTTGGCTAAGGGCTTTTTTTATTCCGTTGGCCTTTTAAGTCCAAAAGCATTAAAAGCCAACTAGGGTAGGGGGACTGGGGGAGGAATCAAAGAAGAAGTCTGTCAAGAAGGGATTCGATCCAAGGCAAGAGAAAAAATACCATATAGCATTTGGCACCCCCCGACCACCCCCGACCATAAATGGTCGGAGGGTGCCATATGCTAAATGACATTTTTAACCATATTCTTTACCTTTATTATACAATGAAATAATGTCTGAATTCATACAGCAAAGCATAATCAATGCCGGCCTACGTTACTTTATTCAAAACGTATAACCAACAACAATGGATCAATCTGGGAAACATAACAATCGCCTTTGCAGAAAAAATACCATATAGCATATGGCAACACCCCCCCCCCCCCCCCCCCCCCAACACAAAAAAAAAAATGCAATGTTTGTCTGTGTGTGTGTGGTTTTTTAATTAATAAGGCCAAAAGGCAAAAAACACACTTTTAAGCCTTCATCCAAACACCCCTATGTATCTGCCTGTTGTGCTATTTACTTAAGATGACCTTATTTATTTTTGTATTTAGTTATTGGCTAAAATTATACAAGCATGAGATGAGCTTTCAATAACATTTTAGTTGTAGTTGCATGGAATGCACTTGGGTCTTTGACCACAAGGATAAGAGCATGTTTTTTAATCCATTCTTACAAAGCACACCATTCTGAGTTTAACTGGCACCCTATGTATTCCATTCTTTTTTTTTTTCCCCTTTTTGGTTGGGAACATTTGTGAGTGAAGGGCTCAAATAGAAGGTTCTTATCATGAGCAAAATAAGTTTTAACTATTTGATCCAATCCTTTCCCTCCTTGATTAATGTCTTCTTATTCTTCTATGCATGAGAGTAAGAGTGCTGCTTTGTTATGTGGATCATTCTCATACATGGAACGAGAACATGAATAAGAACGCGGTCTTCGTACTCTAAAATGCATAAAGATAGGTTAGACTGGTATGAATTATATTATTAGAATTTAATGTATTTCTAGAGTAATTTTCTTTTGTTGGCATCCAACTGAATAAGCTTTTGTAAAAAAAAAACACAGTTTATTTTCTTTTCAAATTAATATGTAAGAACACATTTATTTTTCTCCATTTTCTTTAAATCTCGTTCTACCAAACCTCACACTTTACCTAGATTTTAGTTCTGTGTTTTTACCCTCCCAAGGTAACATTTTAGAATAATAAATTGAAAAAAAAATATGGGTTCACTTTGGATTGCTAAAGTCGTTGTGTTAGAATTAAAATACCATGTTTTAGGACATGCGCTTTTTGGATGTGAATTGCTACGATATTAGCGTTTTTTTATAATATTGCTTCATCCATCATTGCATGTTAGGTGGGATGGAGCACGTTCTATGGCTGGGGTGCATCCCCACTTGGTATTTGTTGGGAACTATGGTATTAGCATGATTATTCTCAAGAATCTCAACTGATGGTAACAGCAGAAGCCTGAAAACTGATACATAATTTACATTGAATATGGTTGAAACTTTACGATGGTTATTCAAAAGATTGGCAATGAGTTAGAAATTATGTTTTAACTCTTGTGCATCCATGGTAAGCTCCTTTTCAATGCATGAAACTAAAAATTGTGTCGCAACATATTGCAGGCGTATACGATCACAGTCATGCCCCTTTTGCCGCGACAGTCTGAAGAGAGTAAATTCTGGTGATCTCTGGGTATTTATGGACAGTAGGGATGTAATTGACATTGTAACCCTAACACGTGAGGATCTCAGAAGGCTGTTCATGTATATAGATAAGTTGCCTCTGGTTGTTCCCGATGCACTGTTTGAACCATACGATTCTCACATAAGGTAAGCATTGACACCATATCTGAATTCCCCATCGTGGCCTCCCGCACGAGTAGTTTGTTCTCGCCTTCATTTACATAAAGAGATCGTGGCCTTTTGCCTGAGTATGTTCACGCCTTCGTTTTCATAAAGAGGATCGTCGTTCCTTCGATCAATTTAGGTTAAATTTGATCTGGAAACCCGCCCGAGTTGTTGTCAGCGGCAAGTTTATGCTGAGATGGTATTTGACCAGAAGGGGTTCATAACTGTATTTAGCAAATTGTAAATGTGTGTATAGCTTGAATTCTGGTTAGAGAAGCCTAGCTGCTTCTCTTTTGCTTTTACTTGACTTCTATTACCATGCTTGCGTTGTTTCTTAGGTCAGTTTTTAGCTTTATGTTACTAATTTTAGCAATAAGCTATATTTTTTTTTAAACACTCACAATTTCTGCTACAAGTTATAATTTTTTTTTGTCAATTTTAATTATAATCTAACATATTCACCAAATACTTATAATTTTTGCTACAAGTTATAATTTATAATCTATTAGTTTTTGCAATGTCAAACACTGGCAATGTTGCTGGTAAGGCTCAGAAAAAGTTTTCTTTCTTTGTTTCCGAATTGCTTTGCCCCCCGAAATTTTATGTTATGCATGTCAAATGGTGTAATAACCTTTGTGATTAGATCTGAAATAGTGGTGGGGTGAATGGGAAAAAAATTTGTTTGAACAATGTCCACTTTTTACCATGGGTTTAAATTGAGGGTTATATTATTGCTAAATGTATGGTGGGTTTTATAATTTGACCCAATGAGATAGTGGGTATTGAGTGAGTGAAGTGAATGAACAAAATAATACTTTGATGAGTGTTATTTTTTTCATTGGGGTTAGGTTTTTGAGACGAGTTTGTAATGGCATCTTGTTCTGATAAATAATTAGGAATTAGGAATGGCAACAGGGTGGGTATTCGGATGAGAGATTAGGAATGGAAAGGGAGTGTACTTCTGGAACTAATCACAAACTTTTGTGCATTGTTATTCTTTCTTAAATGTGCTCTTATTATCATTATTATTATTATTATTATTATTATTATTTTGTTTTAACTTCATTAAAATATACGCTTATTTTATCTTTTTTAATATTTATGTTTAATTTTTAGTCACTTCTAATAATTTACTTATCTTTAAGTTGGATTCACCGTCTATTAAAAAAAAAGCAAGCTGATATCGTATTGTATCATAGTTGTTAATACGGTATAATATTAGTTGGTACGTACTAATTTGGAATAATATTGGTATGTTAATTATTTGGTTTTATATAGATTAAAATACCAGATGTATCAGCCTGTATCAGCTTATACTAAGTAATACCTGATACGTACTGGTTTATAATTAATTTATTTAAAAAAATAATTTTTACTTAATTTTTTGTTTTTACTTTTGTTTTTTGTTTTTACGTTTCAATTCAAGCATCAAATATAGTATAAAAAGAGAGTTTTAAAATTAATTAATGTTAAATTATTGTTAAAAAGTTTACATGTTAAATTTTATTTCTTTAAAATTAGCTATCTCACTATAAATAATGAAATTTAAAATTAATTTTAATTAATTAATTATAATATTATTTTAAATAAATAATTATGTTATATTAAATTAGTTATTGAACAATATTTTCTAAATATATATATAATATTTTATTGTGATAAATTTAAAATGATATTCAATATTTTATTAATACGGTATTTAATCACCCCGCAAATAACGTTACTACATTTTAGTATGTAATGTATTTTTTTGATTTTCAGAAAAAACTACCAAAAAAAAAAGTTTGTAAACTACAATCTTTTAGCACGTGTTTACTTACCTCACTCAAAATAAATTTTTTTATATTTTGTTTGCCTCTATTTATAAACGTGTTCGTTGATTTTTATTAGAATAATTGTATTATTTATTATTTATAAATGAGACCACTATTTGAATTGCATTTTCTTTTGAGCCAAACTTGATTTTTTTTAAAAGTTTTTGGCTAATAAATTATTTTTTTAATTTACTGCTATCATTATGAGTGTTTAGCAAAACTACTACTGATAACTTTTAACTTTTCGCTCTTTATTTTAGTTGTAAGTTTGTAGGATTTTTTTAAAATAGACAAATAATAAACAATAATGGAGAGATAAAATATGCAAAATAGTCAGAAACACAGAACGAAAACAGATAAGGTTAGGTGAAGAAAAATGCTAATTGAGTATGGAGTACTGGCAGTATTAACAGCGTTTAAGCTTTTCAAATCTGATTATTTCTAGAAGCATCACTATTCCTCCTATTTATAGCACTCGGAGGAATTATGTTAAGATTGGAATAAGACTCTTTAAGAGATATAATTAGATCATGAAAAGTGATCTCGGGGAATCAATGGATTCTATCTGAAAATCGAGCAGGTAGTGTCCTACTCCAACTCAACTATATCGGCCAACAAGTGCCCCGTGGGTACCTGACCCACTCAGGTCTACCCAACCCACTCAGGTCGAGTGACGCGGGGGTCACTCGAGTGACTCGAGTGAGAGGGTCCCGTAGTTCGACAAATTCTTTTTTTAGCCACCAAACCATATGTCTCTCAACGTCCCGTGCAGGATTGTACTGCCATTGTCTTCATTATCTTTGGGACAGTCTTTCTATTCTCAGAGGAATCAACAATCATATAGTTTGTACAATATCTTGGCTGCTCAGTCTGTGCTGAGCCACATAGTCGATGCTATGTCATCATAATTAGATAGTCAGAGCTACGTTACAGTTTGTGCTGTCTTCACGATCCATGTCGTGGCAACAATATTGTTTGTACTGTCTTCATGGTCTGTGCGATGACAAGTAGACAGAACTACTATCGTAGTCAGAGCTACGCTTCATAGTCTGTGCTATGGAATGTCTTCATTCGTAGTCTGAGGCTATACTTCATAGTCTATATTTATAGAATACCATATGCTTCATCACGGTAAATGAATATGCTTAGCGAATCGTTAGCAATGTCAGTGGCTTGGATTTTTATAGCTTGAGCGAATGGCCCCTTTATGGCTTTATTCGAGTGACTCGAGCCCAATGACTTGATTCTCCCAAGTTTTGCGTTCTGAATTTTGGCCACAGAATGAGTTTTGATATTTCGAGTCACTTGAGGATGTGTCCGAGCTGCATGGGCAAAGAGTGAGTCGGATGGTTCGAACTACAAAGGCGGTGAATGACTCGAACAATTCGAGTTCTGGTTTTACTTGAATATATATGTACTATTATCTTTCATATAGCCATCTACATTTGCCCTTGCGTGTGCGTAGGGCAGCGGCACGTGCCATACATGCGTCAACTATTCGCACGTATTGTAAACGTGTTGACCCACACGCACGCATCCTAATAAATATATGCCGTCACGTCTCCTCGTCTCCATCTTTGCGATTAATATCCTTCGACCGTTTGCATACCATCCTTTCTTTTTTAACCTACCCTTCTGCTTTTCATTTGGTCCCTACTGACCCCATGAACTTTTGTCTTCATCCTTCCTTTTCTCTCTCTTCTCAGCTCCTTTCTTTCCCACATCTATGGCTTCACGAACATTTTGCGCTTCCACCATTAACATAGGTGACAGGGGGCTCACCTTGAATTTTTGTGCCGTTCCTTCTTCATTAGAGTGGCGCTCTGTTCCCTTCTTCGGGGGAAAAGGTGACTCGTTCTTGCGTGCTATTGACGCCATAACTGCTGGCCCATCTTTTTCTAATCCTCTTTCATATGTCCCATCCGCCACTCTTAAGGAGGTCAAAATGATTACTCCAGGTTTTGTTTTCCATCTTCAAATCGAGCATGGGGATTATCCCTATTCTTCCCTGCAATTCTATACCCCATTTAGGCCTACAATAAGCTGGTCCCAATGGGTTGACGACGTATTGCGGAATGACCATTTTTGTCATATTCTGGAGCGGGCTGGTATCCTAATTCATTACCCCATCTGGGCCTACAATAGGCTGGTCCGAATGGGTTGACGACGTATTGCGGAATGACCAGTTTCATCATATTCTGAAGCGGGCTGGTATCCTCTCAGCCATACTTATCTCTCAGTCCCTTCACATCTGCCGAGGTATTACCAGTCTTGAGTCATTGATTTGCCACTGGAGTTCGAATTCACACACATTTGTGGCTCCCTAGGGCGAGTGGCTCCCTAGGGCGAATGGACCCCAACATTGGAAGACGTTCATGTTCTGCTTCATCTCTCTGTTCGTGGCAGGACACCTCACGACCCTTCTCAATTATCTAATGCTGATGATGGTCTTGTTGCCGAACTCCGGGCATCCCTTACCCGCACTGCCATTTATGGGAGTCACTTTGCTGATAATGGTCAACCGCTGGAGTCACGCCGTATGTCTACGAAGTCAACCTATGCTTCGTGGATTCGATACTTCTTCAAAGTGATCCAGCCCAAGCACGTTACCAATGACCGAGTCGAATTCCCCGATGAGGCTTATCAAGGCCACTTGTTTCTCCCCGCCTTCTTTCTCTCTTTCTCTCCACATTTGTTATTCCAAGCAGTCCCACCGATAGCGTTAGCCCTTTTGTGTTCCCGCTTGCTATTCAATTGTCTCGAAAAGTGGAAGTCCCTCTTGCACCATTGTTTCTTGGCACGCTCTATCGTTGTCTGGACTGTATCAAGATCGAGATGGAGAGGTTAGTAGGGCGATATGATGTTTCCACATTCCTGGCCAGTTTGTTCCTTCAAGTGCTATTATACGAGCGTTTTCTTAGGTATGCGCCCCAGTCTCGATCTCTTCCACGGGTAAAGACAACACAAGTTCCTGGTGTCGATGGTCTCTCTACTCCCCAGGAAGTTGAATGTTCAAGTCCCCTGATCCTTCAATGGAATAACCTAAACACTACCAAAGAAATCACCCCTTTCTTTCATGACACTAAGGGATTTGTGGTTCGCCCCTACACAGTTGCCCGTAGAGGGATAATATTTCCAAATTGGTATTTCGATTCGTCTCAACACTTGCAGTTGGAGACTGCTACTGCTCTTGAAGACATTCATTTTGCGGTGATCTCAATGATAATGCCGGGCTGCATTCCTTTTATTACTGAGGAGGGTGTGGGGTCCATTCAGTACTGCCTCGATCGTGTTATGTGCCAATTTGGCTTTGATCAGATCATCCCTATGCACGCCTTTCCTGAGCTATGTTATTTCCAATCCTTTGAGCCATTTCTCTGTGGCGTTCTTGTCATCCTTTTTGAGCTTCCCATTATCGAGCTACCTCCACAGTAGTTCCTCTTCTTAAAGCAACCACATGGTGTCGACTTCCCAGTAAGACGTGTCCCAAGATGGTGCGCAGCAAATATGCGATTCTGGCTGCGGAGTCTAGGGCAATCCCCGTACCAAATGCCTCGGATGTCATCCAGGCGGCTCCTTTGCAAGTTGTGGAGGGAAGAGTTACGCGATCAATGGTACAAGCGGCCAAACGAGCAAACCAACCCACTGTAGATTTCGTTCCTGGGCCCAGTCTGAGAGTCAGCATTGGAGCTTTTGCTTCTCTCCCACTAGAGGATAGCAGTCGTCCTCTGAAGCGCTTGCATAGAGTACTCTTTTTTTTCTTACCTTTTTTTTTTTACTAACATTCACCCTGTTACTCTTTTAATGAGCCTCTTATGTGGCAAGGGATACTTGATTGTCCTCGCCATGCTATTCGGTCATCACCTTCTTCCTCGAGTCAAGGAAGTGACTCGAGTGACAACGTGCCACTCACCGAATTAATTTTACATAGACAAAAACAGATTTCCCACCAGTGAAGAGAGCAGTTGAGGTTACCTCAGACTCGGGGGATTCATCAAAGAGTGCAATACCTCATCAGTCGTCCTCTCCTCCAGATGCTTCTGCTCTTCCTTCTTCCGGCTTTGATACGTCGGTCGATGAGGCGGTCGCCGGTTTGGGCGTGCTCACAGGTTCTGCCACCGAGATCGAGCATGCTGCTGCGATGTCTCCTCCAGCTAGGTTAGATTCTCTTTTAAATTTTTAGCTATTTAAAGCTGAAGAGTCTCACGCGGGGGCCGAATCAGTGCCACGTGCAGGCACCGAGGAGCTTCTAGATGAAGAGTTAGGTCAAAGTGCTACTATCCCTGGCATAGATGTTGCTGAGACAGTTGATGCCATTCTTATCTCTGAGTAGCCTCCATTACTTGAGCCCCTCGTTCCTGCGGCATCATTCGGTCTGTTCTTCGGGCATTGGGTCGACCTTGAGGATGCACGAGTGTTAGAGGCCATCCACTTATGTCATCCTAACACCTTCAAGAATTTTGGTTTAAAGAGTCGCATACTGTCTAGTCTCAACCTTGGTGTAGTGAGTTCCCTAGTTCGACAATTGTCTGACTTATTGCGTCGTACTGAGTCCATGGCTCGCGTCCGTGAAAGAGAGCTCACCAGAGATCTAGCTGCTCATCGCGTTGCCGATCTGAGGATTTCATTGCAAGCTGCAGCAGCTGAACTGGCAAGCACTACGAAAGACCTAGAGGACAAGTTAGCTCAAATTCCTCCTGATGAGCTCGGCCCTTCTTCAGTGGGTCTGGACGATGGGGTGTTGAAAGACTTAGTGTAATTTATTGTCGACCTGATATGTTGTCTTCTCTTTTAAAAAAAAAAGCAAACGATTTGACGAAAACTTTATTGCTGCTTCAATAATTACATGATCTCAAATCTTCATTATTATTTCTTTTTTATGCATAGTACTTCTTTATATACTTGACATTGATGGGTTCAATTCTAAAGCCATCGCTAACTCTAGCTAACTTGTAATATCCACTGGTGACTGCTTTATAGAACTCGGTATGGTCCTTCCCATTTAGGAGTGAATTTTGATGCTGGTAGTCCTCTCATGATCGGGTCTGCTAGTTTCCATACCAAGTCTCCGCCTCTGAATTCTCGCTTCTGTACTTTTTTTATTATAGGCCTTTGCTCTTGTCTGCTGAATCTTCTCTAGATTGTCACTCGCTTTCTTTTTTCTTTCCTCGATTGCTTTCAAATTGACCAGTCGATGGTGCGGGTTTCACCCCACGGCTAAGGCCATCCTGGCTGAGGGTACTGTTAACTTGACCGGTAGCACTGCCTCGGACCCATAGACCAACGAATAGGGTGATGCTGACTTAGAGTGTCTTTGTGCAATGCGGTATGCCCATAGTGCTATTGGCAAATGATCTGGCCAAGCTTTCCCGTTTTCTTCCATCATTTTGCTCAAAATTTTGATCAGAATTTTGTTTGTTGCTTCAGCCTGCCCATTCCCCTTAGAGTAGTATGGCGAGGACTTGTGATGTTTGATCTGGTAGGAATCGAGCAGACTTTGAACTTGTTTGTTGACAAAAGGTGTGCCGTTATCCGATAGTATGACTTTGGGAATCCCAAATCTGTATATGATATTTTCCCTGATGAAATTTGCCACTGCGTCTGCTACAGCCTTTTTTATTGGTATTACTTCAACCCACTTGGTAAATACTTCTGTAGCTGCGAAAATCTACCGATGCCTCCTTACTTGCGGGTGTACCGGGCCAATGAGATCCATTGCCCATGTGTGAAGAGGCCATGGAGTCTTTAAGCTGTGTAGGTCTACTACTGAGGCATGTATTACATCTCCATGTTTCTGACAGGCTTGACACTTCCTGACATATCTCTTCGTGTTCTTTTCCATAGTGGGCTAGTAATACCCCTGATGCAATAATTGTTAGTATAATCGTGTTCCTCCCTGGTGTTTTCCTTGGTGGGCGGCCAGCAACTCATCTGTTTCCTCATATGACATGCATCGTAATGGGTTCCCTTCTACGCTTTTCCAAAACAGCTGGTCCTGCTCAATGAAGAACTTCATCGATTGCTTCTTGACCCGAGATGCTGTTATTGGATCTAATGGGAGTACTTCTGTTTGCAGATACTCTAAGTACGGGATTCTCTAGTCAGTTGATACTTGGTTAAGTGAGCATTCCTCCTCGAAAGTTATAGCTTGGCAACGCGCACATTCACCTTGCAATCGAGCTACATCCCTCCACATTTTTTACCAATAGTAACCTTGCCTTTGGATCCGTCGGTACAGGCTTACATCAACTTCTCCGCAAGTCTGTTCATGTATCTAGTGTAGCTTGAATCTGGCCTCCTCTTTGTCTAGCTTGGGCTAATAGTCCTCATGTTGTTCGGCGATAGAGTTCTCCTTCAATCAACGTGAACTGGGCCAGTTTGACTATGGGTACCATCCCCTGGCCAATATATAGATGAGTGACAATAGAGAATCGCCAATCTTCTTCAGGCTGGCCTGGACAAACCCTGAGAGGGCGATTGATTCGTGCTTTCTTCTTATTGTGATAGTCGTCGCGTCGTCTGATAGTGGTAGCTTTGCCAATGCGTCGGGTAGCCGATTGGTTGACCTAGGTATATGGTCAATCCTTACCTCTTTGAACTTCTCGAGCTGCTTCTGCACCATTGTCCTATATGTTTCTAAAGAAACTTCCTTCAAATCGAACTCTCCTGTTGATTGTTCACTACTAGGCTTGAATCCCCCAAGATCTTTAGTCGCCTGACTCCTATTCGCTTTGTGGCCAACAACCCCATGATTAGTGCTTCGTACTCGGCCTCATTGTTTGAATAATTGAACTGTAACTTATAGGCTAGTTCGACCCTTCTGTTGGATTCTTGGTGGGTCAACACTGCTTCTGCACCTCCTATCCCCCTGCTGTGGCTCCGTCAAACTGCAAAACCCACCATTCATTCGGTTTCTCTGTGAACACGGTGGTGCATACTTCCCCTAGTAATTCCTCATTGACTGGTTCAATAATCTGATTTGGGAATTGTGCGAGCAGTTCGGCCAAAGCCTGGCATTTGATTGCCCTGGGTACTGTGCATACAATGTCGAATTCATCCAGAGCCAACATCCACCTGGCTGCCCGTCCAGTTAGCACCGGCTTAGTAAGCAAGAATCTGACCAGGTTGCACTTGGTAACCACCTCGATTCGATGAGCCAAGAAATAGTGCCTTAACTTTTGCGCTATGAATACCAATGCTAGACAGTATCTTTCGAACGGGGTGTAACTTACTTCTGGCCCCCTAATCTTCCTGCTGATGTAGTATACAGGTCGCTCGACCCCTTCGACTTCCTGCACTAGTAGAGACCCAATGGACCTTGCAATGGATGTAAGATATAGTATGAGTGACTTACCATACTGCGGCACAATCATGGTCTGAGGCGACGTTAAGGCTTCTTTAACTATGTCAAAAACCTGCTGGTGCTCTTCTGTCCATCCGAACTTCACGCTTTCCTTGAGTAGCTCGGCGAAGGGGGAAGCTATTTCCGCGAGCACTGGGATGAAGCGTCATAAGTAGGAAATTTTTTTCAAAAAACTTTTAGTGACTTCTGGAACCATGGGGGAGGCATCCCTACTATGGACTTGACCTTTTCACTGTCTGCCTCTATTTTGTGTCGATGGACCAGAAATCCTAAAAATTTTCCCGCCATTACCCCAAACGCACACTTAAGGGGGTTCATCCTCATTTTAAATTTTCTACACTTTTTGAATAATGTCTCTAGGTCGGTCAGATGGTTTTGCTGCTTATTTGATTTCACCACCAGGTCATCTACATAGTCTTCCACGATCTAGTGCAACTTATCACGAAATATTGCCACCATAGCCCGCTGATATGTTGCGCCAGCGTTTTTCAACCCGAATGGCATGACAATGTAGTAGAAGTTACCTACTGGTGTTCGAAATATCATTTTTTTTGCGTCACCCAGTGTCATTCTGATTTGATTGTAGCCACTGAACCCGTCCATAAGGGAAAACATCTCATGCCCAGATGCGGCATCCACCAGTGTGTCGATATGTGGGAGGGGAAACTCGTCCTTTGGGCAGGCCCTGTTCAAGTCTCGAAAGTTGACACATATCCTAATCTGTCCATTCTTCTTCTTCATTGGCATGATGTTTGCCAGCTAGGTCGGGTACTGTATGGGTTTGATGAACTTAGCCTTCTATAGCTTCTCAATTTCTGCCTTGATCTTTTCCTCTAGGTCGAGATGATACTTCTGAGCAGCTTATTTCACTGGTCAGGCATCCAGGAATACATCCAGGTGGTGTGTTACTAAATCTTCATCTAATCCAGGCATCTCCTCATAACTCTATGCGAACACGTCAGAATACTATTTCAACAACTTGATCAGGCTCGCCTTGAATCCTTCCGTCAATGTTTTGTTGATGTACACGGGCTTGGGTAGCTCACCCTCCGCGATGAGGTTGACTTCTTCTAATGGCTCTTGCTGGGGTCGAGGGCCATCCTACATGCAGTCAGGCACCGGCTATGGTAGAGTAACTTATGCGGAGTCAAGGTTAGCGGCCTGTGCAGTGGCAACTAGCCCTGCGCACCTTCATATATAATATACCAACTTTCCTTTTTCTTTGACCTTCACAAGCCTTGCTGGTGGCTCTGAATTTTGACCTCTTGTCTTACTGGTTGATCCTGTATATGCTCTCTCTTTGCTCAAGTCTTCCCAATTTGGTATCTTTACTGATCCTGCTTTATCAATTATCGACTTACTTTCTGACAGCTCATCGAAGAAAATAGCATCTGCTAGATGAGCTTCCCCGAAGTGGAACGATTTTCTTGTAGCCCCCATGGTAACTTCCTTCCCCTGCTAACGAAACTTTACACGTGGGTGGTAGCTGGAGGGTATAGCCCCGTACCTGTGCATCTAAGATCTCCCTAGGATAACGTGGTAGCTCGTGTCTGCATCGATGATATAAAACTTAACAGGCATGTAGATCTCCTACAGCTCGAGGTTCACTGTTATATATCTCTGGGTCTTCTTTCTCTCTCCTTTAAAACCAGTAACTGTTATCGGTTGGCTAACTATTTTGTCCTTTGAGATCCCTGTTCTTTCAAATGTTTTCCTGTGCATGATATTTATAAAAGTCCCACCATCCAAAAATATGCGTCTAAATGATACCCCATTTATGACACCAGTAATATATAAAGGTCAATTATGAGGAAAGGGGCACCTTCGGTCGCAATTTGTGAACACTATTGCGTTGACGAGTTTGTGACTACCTTTTGAAGTACTCCCTTTGAGGCCGTGCAACTCGAGTTGTGGTTTTCTACTACGCGCATGATTGCCTCGGTCACTTCCCTTTGTGTTTTTGCTGTGAATCCAAGTTGATCATAGAACCATTTGAACTTGGGTGAATCCTATAGTGCTTCAACTAAATCTTGTATACCCCTGCAATTTGCTACTTCATGCACTTCATCGTCTCCTGTCATCATGTTGACCTCTCTGTCATGTTCGAGGAACGACTTTTTTCTGATATCTGTATCTTCTTCATCAGTAAATCGTAGTTATTTCTCGGCCATCTTCCTTCTAAAAATCCTTTTGAGTGTAAAACACCTCTCTGTGAAGTGTGAGGTGGTCCTGTGATAGACACAGTAGTTTGGTCATTATCTATCTTTTTTAGATGGAAGAGTGTCCACTGGCGGGAGCGTCAGCTCTTTATCAGCTACCCACTCTTTGACTAGTTTCTTTACCATCTAATACTGCAAGCGTATGGTGGTGTATCATTGTCTCGCCACCTTTTGTTTCGATCATCACTTCTTTCTCTCTCCCTCTTTTGCCCACAAGAAGTTGTAGAAGCCTGGGCTCTATCACTGCAGAGGGAAACTGGCTTAGTAAGAAACTTGATGGTATTACGGAGGTTCCGAGCTACTTCGATCAGGGCTGAGAATGTAGGCAAGTTGAGGTTGATGAAATGTGCGTGGTACTCTCGCAAAATCCCTTGAACACACATCTGCACTAGGTGAGTTTCACTGGCTGAGTCATGACATTCAACGGCTAAATCTTGAAACTTCTTCACGTACTTAAGCAGGTCATCTCCGAGTCGTTGTGTCTCTCTTACTAAGGTGAGTGTTGTTATCTTCGCATGCACTTGAAAGAACTTAGTGTGAAATTTATTAACCATGTCCTCCCAGGTGATTACTAACCCCGATGGCAAATTAACAAACCAGCTGTACGCCCTGTTTATCAAGGACTTGAAAAACTCCCATGGTCGTAATGTATGATCTCCCCCATAGGCTCCCAAAGTTTTGACGAGCCAGACTACATTCTCCCTAGCGTTTTCCTTCCTTCCATCGAACTTTATGAATTTTGGGGCAATATATCCTTCGGGGTATGGTACCTTTAGGAGATACAATTGATAAAGCGACTAAATATTCAGGTCTGGTAAGGATGGCAATTGTCTTTGTTAGCACAAATGCTTCATTAATTAATTTTGATGATTTTAATATTTCATTTCCTATAAATAAATATTCTTTAA
>JAULJZ010025444.1:0-15439 GCA_032270985.1 Heliamphora pulchella | reverse complement strand
AATTTTGGTCATAGCAACATTACCCCTCTATACAATTTCTCGTATTAGGTGATACTTACGCTCAATGTGATTTCTTTTGTTGTGGACTCTTGGTTCCTTCGAGTTTGCAACCGCTCCGTTATTGTCACAATAAAGTGTAATAGCCGACTGAACTGAAGGGACCATATCCAAATCCAACAGGAAGTTTTAGAGCCAAACGACCTCCTTGGCTGCTTCAGAAGCTGCCACGTATTCAGCCTTCATGGTGAAATAAGTAATGCAGGACTGCAAGATACTCCTCAAACTTATAACTGCACCTCCTAAGGTAAACACATATCTTGAGGTAGACTTGCGAGAATCTTTGTCAGACTAAAAATCTGAGTCTGTGTACCCCAAAAGTACTAGACTGTCTGCCTGGTAAACTAATATATAATCCTTAGTTCTTTTTAGGTACTTGATTATATTCTTTATAGCAGTCCAATACTCATGTCCTGAGTTAGACTGATATCTGCTAACTATGCTAACGGCAAAGCAAATGTCGGGTCTAGTGCAATGCATAGCATACATGAGGCTTCTTACTGTCAAAGCATAAGGAACCGCCTTTATCTTCTTTATTTCATCAAGTGTCTTAGGACAGTGATCCTTGGATAGAGTGATTACATGCCTGAAAGAGAGAAACCTTTTCTTAGAATCTTACATGCTAAAATGAGTAAGGATATCATTGATATACTTTGCTTGTGATAAGCCTAACATCATTTATTTTTAATCTCACACAAGCTTGATCCCAAGGATGTGACTGTCTTCTCTCAAGTCCTTCATATCGAACTGTCCAGATAATCATACTTTAACTGTAGATAATGCCCCCAAATCGTTTTCGATGAGCAAGATATCGTCTACATAAAGTACTAAAAAGATCACCATGCTTTTGTCACACTTTTTGTATGCATAAGACTCATATGGACTCTGATCAAAATCACAAGATTTTACGGCTTGATCAAACCGAGTATTCCAAGACCTCGATGCCTGCTTAAGTCCATAAATGGATCTCTTATGCTTGTACAACATGTGCTCTAGGTTCTTCATAATGAATCAATTTGGTTGTATCATAGAGATACACTTGTCAAGACTTCCATTAAGGAAAGCTATCTTGATATCCATTTGCCAGATTTCGTAATTGAAATGAGCAGCAATGAATAAGAGAATCCGGATAGACTTAAGTATGGCTACTGGCGAAAAGGTTTTCTCATAATCGATCCCTTATTTTTGAGTGAATCCTTTAGCAACAAGCCTAGTTTTGAAGGTTTCAACCTTTCCGTCTGCTCCTCTCTTCCTCTTATAGATCTACTTGCATCCAATGGGTTTATCCATTCGAGTGGTTCTACAAGTTTTCAGACCTAATTGGAATACATAGATTTCATCTTAGAATTTATAGCCTTATGTCAAAGATCTACAACTTTGTCTTGAAGTACTTCATTGTAGTTATAGGATTCGGTATCTAATTCTGTCGGGATCTTGTCAAAAGACTCTCCCAAAAATATATACCGATTAGGTTGATGAACAACCTCCCACTATGACGAGGCACTACCTCTGTCTGTGTACTAGTAGTAACACGCAGTGCAGAATTTGAACCCTGTACATCAGCACCCTGTTCATGATTTTCACCTGTCCCGATAATTCTCTCACTATGACGAGGCAATAGGATATCAGTGACTTGTAGTTACTTTTCCGTTCTACTGGTATTTCCTCTTAGTTCTTCCATAACAATGTTGCTTTTAGGCCTGTGACCCATAATATAATTCTCTTTCAAGAATCGGGCACTGGTGCTAACAATGACCTTTTAATATTTAGGATTATAAAATAGACCACCCTTCGTTCCCTTGGAATACTCCACAAATTAATAGACTTTTGTGGCAGTAGAAGGTACCAAGTTCAGAATGTAAGAAGTTGTCTCTAATGCGAGTCTCCAAAATGAATCGGGTAATCCTGAATAACTCATCATGGATCTTACCATCTCCATAAGAGTCCTATTCCTTATTTCTGCTACACCATTCTGCTGCGGAGTGCCAGGTGCTGTCAATTGGGATATAATACTTTCTGATGATAGGTAGTCTCTAAACTCTCTAAAGAGGTATTTCTCACCACGGTTGGATCATAGTGATTTGATACTTTTACCCAGACGCTTCTCTGCCTCCGCCTTGAATTTTTTGAATTTCTCAAAGCATTCAAACTTACGGTGCATTAGGTAAATGTATCAATACCTTGAGTAGTCATCAATGAAGTTGACGAAATACTCAAAGCCACCTCTAACCCAGATTGTCATAGGACCACACACATAAAAATGAACCAGTTTTAACGGTTTTTCAGCCCTATAACCTTTAGCCTAAAAGGGCCTTTTGGTCATCTTACCCTCTAAGCAGGATTTACAGACTGAAAGTACTTCCACTTCCAATAAACTCAAAAGTCCATCTGCTACCGATCTGTTTGTCCTTTTTAGATTAATATGACCCAAGCATAAGTGCTAAAGAAACATTTGATTAATTAAGGAAAGAAACTTTCTCTTATATGGTAAATTAGATGTGTTATTCATTTTAGTTAGTTCCAGTGTAGGAGAGATAGGAGATACGACATACAGATCATCTACCAATGTATCAGAACAAATAAAATATTTATTTTTCTTCACAACGACAGAGTCACCAAAATGAACAGAATATTTGTCCTTTATTAAACTCGAGACTGAAATTAAATTTTTTCTAATCGAAGATTCATAAAGACAATTTTTTTGAAGTAGTATCCTATCTCTACTAAAACTGAGAGTGACATCTCCTACAGCAACTGCTACCACTATTGTATTATTGCCCATTGTAGACACCCCAATTTGACCATGCCTAATCTTAGGTGAATCCAATGATGAAAACAGGTGGAATGGTGCCTCAATACGATCCTCGAAAAGTGATCCAAGCTCGGTATTTGAACCCAGAACCTTCAAACCAATAAAATTTTATCGAACCATCGAAACTTACTGCCCAAGTAAGGCGACCGCCATGTTCATTATGGCGACCGTCAGTAGAACCTCTTGGAAATCCTAACCAAATATGGCGACCGCCAGCTTGCATCATGGCGACCGCTGTAGAACTTTGTGGAATCTTTCAAAAACATAGTGACCACCAACTTACATTGTGGCGACCGCCAACTCCAAATGGCCTGACGTGTCCCAAAAACGTGGCAACATCTCATTGGCTGAAAAACTCTATAAATACCACCTCTGGTATGTTTTCAAGGACATAATTTGAGTGTGAGGTTTTGAAAGTGAAGCTCTGCCGAGGTGCCGAGCAATTTCGAGTCCTGATGCCGAAGCCCTGCTGAAATACCGAGATCCGAGCTTTTTGACGCCTACATTGCAAGTCTTGCTTGGATCACCACCTGAGGATTGGACCATCAAAGTACATTCCCCTCAATTTGAGAATTCTTAAGCAATCCAGGTATCTCGTTTAGATCTCCGATCATTCTAATTCCATCCCTTCTCTTTTGAAGCGATCGGGTTAAATTCGATTTTCAATTAAAGTATTTCTTTCATTTATATAGTTAACTTTGTTTATTTACTTAATTTGCTTCATTTAATTTAGTTATTTTAATTAATTTCTTAGCTTACACATCCGCACTAAGCACATTGTCTTTTTTTATTAATTTATCAATTAGTGCTAACATAATTTGACAATACGACTAAATAATGTCGTTATTGTTATAATAGAAGCACTTATATAAAAATGGTTGTAATTATCAATATTGTACCCATTTAATGCTAATTTTTTTAAATCTTAATTAAATGTTTCCTTTATTAGTTAATCTTTAATTTAATGCTACTGTGTCTTTTCTTTTCTTTTTCTTGTAATATAGCTTTTATTTAAATGTTACATTATATTTTTTTAATGTTAATTTAATGCTTCTTTTCTAGCATTCTTTTTCTTGTAATATAGCTTTTATTTAAATGTTCTATTATATTTTCTTATTGTTAATTTAATGCTTTTTTTTAGCATTTATTTTTCTTGTTCTTTTCTCTTTTTTCAATATTAGCTTAATGTTCATTTGTTAGCTTTCATTTTCTATTTTTTTTTCTGTTTTTTATAGTAGTGTAATTTTCTTTTCTTGCATTTCATTTTCTTTCTTTTTATTATTAGCTCTAATTTTCTTATTATGCTCCATTTAGTATTCTTTTTCTTTTAATGTTAGTGTTTATTTTTTTTAAAGCTCAATTTTCTTTTCTTTTTATAGTTCTATTTTCTTTTTCATAACACTTATTTTTCTTCATTAAACCCAAAAATCATAAAAATTCTTTTAATCTAATTCTCATTCTTTAAATGTAATTTTTTTCTCTTTTGTTTTCTTCTTCCTTTATTTTCTTTTCTCTCTTTTAAAATGTAAATAGTTAACTTTCATTCTCATTAGTTCAATAAGTATTTTCTAACTTCATCATTTTAGTGTAATTCTCTCTTATAATTTTTTTTCTTATTTCATTTTCTTTTAAAATTTTTAAGCTATCTTTTGTCATAGCAACCTCATTTTAATTTCTTTGTTAGTAAACTTTCTTTTTAATATAGGATTTTGTTTATGCATATCTCGTTTTGGCATTTAACATTTTTTTAATTAAAAATTCATTATGTTAATGTTAGCTTAGTTTATTTTGGCAATACGCATTATTTTAGTTTCTTTATTTGAAATCATGTTTAGGATAGTTTGGTTTATTTTTTTGTTAGCAATTTATGTTTAGGTAATTTTAATAATTGCTAGTATGTTTTTGTTCATTCATTTAAACCATGATAATTTTGATTATTCTTTGAAATTATATGCGGGTGTGCTCTATGTATCATTTAGTTAGAAATTACATGCCATATGATTTAGGATTTTATCCCCTTATTTATTTTGATTTGGAGTGCTATATATCTATGTTATGTATTTTTCATATTTACTTTTGGATGTTCTTTCTTTGGCTCTATTTTTTTTATTTGCATGCATTTGAGAAATTCTATTAAAGAACCAATGATGATTAGTAGAGGTCAACCTCATGGTTGGGCGAACGGGGTGCCTAACACATTTCTCGATTCGTACCTTAACCCCCGAACCCTCTTTCTCTGGTTGACATTTTCAAAGATCAGTAACCATCTTTATTTTTCGTAGTTTTTCTCAAAAACTAAGTAGCGACCCCATTTTCAACAAAAAAAGATTTTTAAAATTTAGTTTTCAAGGTGTTCAGATGTTTTCTAAACATATTTAAAATCCCCTATTTCTGAAACATTTTCAAAACTCCTAAATCTCAACGCCACAGTATTTTCTGGCGACTTCGTTGGGGACTGGTTTCTAAAATCAAATAAGAGGGCTAGACTTAAAAATATCATTGGTTCTTAATAAAGAATTTCTTATTTGTATTTTTGCATGCATATGCATTATTTTTCAAACCCCCCTGCTTGGTCGACCTAACGCCCTGAACGTATATTCGTTTCGGGGATTGTTGGGAAGGCGGATAACCCTTACTGACTGTACGCTATCATATGTGTAGTAAAAGAGTTCGGGCGTACTGTTTGACCGTGTTCTGCATGAGAGGTATATACCCGGCTCTATTCAAAAGATTCCCTGTTCAATTGACCAAAACTGGCCTTTTGCATATACTGAACTTAGAATCCCCAATTAGGTGCTACTAACCCTGGTAGGATTATGTATTTTTTTTGTTTTGTATGTTTTGTTTGCATATTATTAGGATTGTTTTGTTTGGGCTTAAGCTAGTTTTTTTCCCGGGTTCGGCCTGAATTTTCCGTTATCCTTTGATTAGATTAGCTTTTCCTTCGAATTTTTAGCCGAACTTTGTTTTTCACCATGTTTGGTTATTACGCTATAGTTTTCTTCTCGGGGTCCCGCCCGTATTTCATTTTAAAGCCTCTAAGGTAGTTTCTCTCCCTTTTGGGTTCTTCCCGGGTCGTTGGTTTTCTCCCCCTTGACACAGGCTTATTTCTTCTAAACCCTCAAGTCGTTTCTTTCAAACCCTTATCATACCCGTGAGAGTTAGTTCTTTACCGTTATGCTGTCCATTTTTTCTTAGATTTTTTTAGGTCGAACCAATCCAGTCAGCATAGCTTTGTTTTCTGGCCGGAGTGCTGTCCGTTTTAGACAAACCTTTGCCCTAGAATTTAGTTGATCTCCTTTTCTGCTATCATGTTGGTTTTTGAGTCATCCTATTGTTATGCTGCCAATATGAGCCGGACAGGGGCATTGTTATAGCTTCCGTGGTCATTTGCTTATGATTTGCTGTTTTGAGTATTTGGGATTTGTGCTATCTGCCGTCAGAATGCTTGTCCAGAAAGTGTTTGATACTGGTTATTCTGCTTTTGGGATCTAGGATTTTTTGTGAATTTACCATTGGGCCGGGAAGAATACAGTCAACACGTGTTTGGGAAAGATCAGTGACAGGTAGACTTTGTAGGGTATCCGAACCGCTAACCGAGTCAGCTGAAATGGCAAAAAATGAGGCGAATCTGGCAGCCCTAATGAGGGCAATTACAGATATACAGAGAGCCATAAAGCAGCAGATCCAGGCTCAAGTGCAATATCAAGCATAGATCTGAACAATTTTGGCCTGTATCCCCATTGTGAATGGACAACCGGATGACATGAATGAGAATACCGAAGACTTTTGGGATGACAATCAAGTCCCCGATGGACCACAAGTTGTTCCACCACCACCATGGAACCCTCGTTAGATGATAATTGAGGAAGAAAACATTGCATAGTCTGGAGAATCTACATTGATTGAGAAGATCGACAGGATGGAGAAGGTCCTTAGAAAGGCTAAAGGGATCGAAGAATACATGTTAGATGTGGGAGGACTATGTTTGTTCCCAGATGCTAAACTGCTAAAAAAGTTTAAAATGCCAGATATGGGGAAGTTCGACGAAACCGGAGACCCCATAATTCATCTCCGAATGTATGTTGGCACCCTCTCGTCAATGGAAATTGATGACCAGTTGAAAGTTTAGCTCTTTCACCGATCTCTTTCTGGGGCAGCCCAGAAATGGTTTCTCTTGCTCGACGTAGCAAAGACCAGAACTTAGGAGGATATAGCTACGACTTTCATCAGTCAGTATAGTTATAATGTCCAACTGGACGTAACTACCTGAGAGCTCAAATCGACTCTATAGGAGTATCGAGAGTCTTTCGTTGATTTCCTGACCTGATGGAGGGGTAAGGTTGCCAAAATGACGAACCGACCTTCTGAGAAAGAGTAAGTGAGGATAGTGGTGAAGAACCTGCAGTCCCCATTGAAGCGTTATCTGATCACGCAGCCACTCTCCACATTCGAGCAGTTGTTTGATGCTGGGGTTCAGATAGAAGATGCAATCCAATCTGGAGATATTGAGAAAGTTGAACCAAGCCAGAAGCCTAGAAGGACTTTCCCCACAAGTAACCAAAACTAATCTGCTACCACTAACCTGTGTCCGCTCAAACGAGGTAAACTTGCTGAACCCATTCTCTTCCGTCCAGCAGTCCAATAATGCCTAACAGTCAGTTAACAGTTAACAGCAACAAAGGCCAATGAGGGTGTTCACTCCCCTCAACATTTCATTATCCACCGCCCTGAGTTGACTCGTCGAAAAGGGGCTTATCAAGCCATTGGACCCCATGCCTGTTCTTGATCCCCTACCGCCGAGGTTAAATGCTTCTCAATACTGCACCTTTTACTAAGGTCACGAGCATTTAACTGATAAATATATGAGGCTGCGTCATGAAATCTAGAATCTCATTGACAACAAAGTGATCCCGCCACCATCCGCTATTCCAAAATCGAACGTAACGACTAACCCCTTGCCGAATCATGCCAGGCAAGCTGGGGTAAATTACATGTCTCTAGGGGAATCAGAAGACCCGAGTCAGCACATCTGTTCAGCATACCTACCATGCTCTCGTGTTTCGGTAATTGAGGATCAGACAGCATGCTCATTCATGATGGTTAGAGACAGTCGAGATACGAAGGAAGAATGGAATGACAATGCCTGAGAATGGTATCAACCGATAATCCAAATCTACCAACAAGAAGAAGAGCGCAATGAAGAAGATGATTGGCCTTTGGATTACCCAGCCCAAGCATATGGGTTCGGTCACGTGCTCGACGGCATTACCCTTTCCTAACTTTTTGAGAAAGAAATATATGTGGATGAAATGCGGTCTTACTGGCTGGTAAGAATCGTGTTAAAATCAGATGGAATAGAGTGGACTAATTTCTGACTACTCGGGAACAGCAAGTAAATTTTATCGAGGAAGACATCTGGGAGGAAGTCGACAATACATGGGCTATAGAAGATGATGAGGAGAGAAAAGGAAGAATAACAATTGGTGATTTGGGCGATTTGTGGGCATTTGAAAGCCCTCCGCCTGTGAACGAAGTACGGCAGACCAGTGATGAAATAATAGGATTATGGGACCCTAAGGAAGAGATAGAACATCTGACCAGAAGTGGGTGACATTTCAAGACAGCCCAGTTAGAAAAGGGGCAACCAAGTGGGAAAGGAAAGGAGGAAGAACAAGAAGAAGAAGATGATGCAGTGTTGAAACAGTTGAAGAAAACACAAGCTAACATCAGCATTTGGGGCCTACTAATGGCCTTGCACAAACACAAGAAAGCTGTGTTAAAGGTTTTGAATAAAGCCAGCGTTCCGGTAGAGGCCACCCCGGAGCAATTGATTGGACTGATCCTGTCAGCCGTTGAACCAAAAATCATTTTCTTCTCTGATAAAGACTTGCCAGCAGAGGGGAAAAATCACAACAAATCACTGAACATCACCGTTAAATGCCTGGACAAATGGGTTCCTGTGACTCTTATCGATAACGGGTCTGCATTAAATGTATGTCTGCTCAGAACAGCACTCTATTTAGGGCTAAAGACGGAGCAATTCACACCGAGCAATCAAGGAGTCCGGGCTCATGACAACACAAGGAGGGATATACTGGGACTGGTGTCGTTTGCGATATCAGTAGAGCCTTTGGAAACATCGGTCGAGTTCCATGTACTAGATGTATTAGCGTCTTTCAACTTGTTGTTAGGTAGACCTTGGTTGCATGACCCAAATGTTCAAGCCGTATCATCTACTCTCCATCAGAAATTGAAACTAATAAGAAATGGGGAAGTTCTAACTATTCACGGGGAGGATAACATTCATCCCCCAAGAGGAGGAGAGGTTACAACTCTGTTAGAAGTTCAGCATAGTGAAGGTGATCTGTTACTCAATGGTTTTCGATTTGATGAAGCACAGGCTATTCAGATGCTGATGAATGAAGAAGAAAGTTATATCAACCCGCGGGTAATAACAATGATGAGGAAAATATCCTTTTTTCCTAGTATGGGATTGGGACGTAAGCAGTAGGGAATCCCGAAATCCATTCAGGTATTATCGACTTCGCATCATTTTGGTCTTGGGAATAAGCCAACGGAAGAAGAATTGGAAGGGCCTAAAAAGGGACGGAAGGTCAATTATACCGGAACGCTCAATGGGTACTTCGTCAAGGAAGGAGAAGATTTCCCGTATTGTGGCTTTCTAGAGCCGTTGATCGACGAAGAAACCAATCTAACGTTGCCAGGGTTGGAGATCTTTTTCAGCCATCAGTTGTCTGACACGGAAGAGGAAGAAACAGTGGAAGGAGAAAAGGAAGAAAAGAAGGTTTAGGAGGAAGATTGAGCCGACAAGCTTGATGGTACTAACATGGGAGTACTGTTCAATGAAAAGATGGCACAGTGGCAAGTAACCGACTCTGACTGCTTCATGAGGGGCTTCAGCGCACCAGCCGATTGCACCGAGCTCATTGTTGATGCAACTGGAAAAGAAGTAAAAAATTGGACCATCGAGTCATTTTATGTACATATTGCCTGTTCTAGGTCCAAGTCTGAGTCCGAGTCTGTGATTGAGGGCACATCTGTTTGTGCACCTCCCATTGTCTATGCTTTCGAGTTTGTAATTCCTTCTTCTTTCAATGAAATGAACAAAAATTTCGTTTACTCTGCTTTGTTTGATTTATTTCATATGCTTTCTGATGATTTTGAATTCGACGGGGATATTCCCAAAGAAATAAAGCTTTCAATAAAAAGAGAAGAAGAAATGTGTGCCTAACTAATAATTGAAGAAACTTTGTCAATAAATCTGGATAATGAAATTAACCCACAAAATGTGTAAATTGGTTCTTCTTTATTTTCAGTTGTACAAAAACAATTGGTAACTTTATTAAAAGAATTTAAAGATGTGTTTGCATGATCTTACGAGGCTATGCATGGAATCGATTCTGACATTGTCTAACACCATATCCCTCTATACCCCGATGCTAAACCGGTCAAACAAAAATTAAGACGAATTCGGCCAGAATGGGCTATGAAGATCAAAGAAGAAGTTGCTAAACAGATCAATGTCGGATTCCTGATGGTAACTGAGTATCTGAAATGGGTAGCCAACATCGTGCCAGTTTTAAAGAAGGACAGCCGTATCCGAGTTTGCGTAGATTTTTGGAATCTCAACAAGGCTAGCCCAAAAGACGATTTTTTACTGCCACATATTGACGTCTTGGTAGACAGTACAGCAGGGCATGCCCTGTTGTCATTCATGGATGGCTTCTCCGAGTACAACCTAATTCTAATGGTTCCTGAGGACAGAGAAAAGACGACATTCACTACACCATGGGGCACCTATTGTTATCGTGTAATGCCGTTTGGTTTGAAGAATGCAGGGACAACTTATCAAAGGGCTGCCACTACCTTATTGCATGACATGATACATAAGGAGGTCGAAGTGTACGCGGATGATATGATAGTTAAGTCTAAGGATCGGGATGGCCACATTGTAGCACTGCGAAAGTTCTTCGAGAGGATTCAAAAGTACAAGATGTGACTCAACCCACAAAAATGCGCCTTCGGGGTTACTGTCGAAAAGATGCTTAGATTTATGATTACTTAAAGGGGTATCGAAGTAAATCCTTCAAAGATCAAGGCAATCTTAGAAATGCCTCATCCAAGAATCAAACGAGAAGTCAGGGGCTTTCTGGGTAAAGCACAGTTTATCAGTCGATTCATCGCAAAACTGGCAATTACCTGTGAGCCGCTTTTCTGTTTGCTGAAGAGAAGAGTTAAGTTCGATTAGGATCAAAAGTGTCAAGACGCCTTCGATGCCGTATGACAGTACTTGCAGAGTCCACCTGTCCTAGCTCCTCTCGAACATGATAGGCCATTGATCCTCTATTTGTCAGTGACTGATTCAGCTATGGGATGCATGCTGGCACAAGAAGGCGAAACTGGGATTGAAAAGGCTATCTACTACTTAAGCAAGAAGATGACAGGGTTGGAAATACGTTACACATCACTAGAAAAGACATGTTGGGCTGTGGTTTGGGCTTTTCGAAAATTAAGGCACTACATGTTGTCTTTCACAGTGAACATCATCTCTCGGATGAACCAGTTGAAGTATCTATTTGAAAAGCCAGCACTGACAGGAAGGTTGGCCCGATGGTTGCTGTTATTATCTAAGTTTGATCTCCAATATGTCACCCAAAAGTCAGTCAAAGGCAGAGCAGTGGCAGAATTCTTGGCTGATTAGCCAGTGGAAGGAGGTGAAGACACAGAGTTCCAGTTTCCTGACATACAGGTGATGAAAGTCGAGAATGACAAGTGGACTCTATATTTTGATGGCGCGTCCAATCAATATGGATGTGGAATAGGAGTCCTTCTTCTCCTGACGAATCACACGTACCCTTGTCCTTAAAACTCAAATTTGAAGTAACTAACAATCAGGCCGAGTATGAAGCATGTTTAGCTAGATTGGAGTCAGCCTTAGAACTAGGGGCAAAAAAGCTAGAAGTCATCGGAGATTCGGCACTGGTAGTTTCACAAGCGAGAGGAGAATAGAAAGTCAGGGACTTAACCTTGATTCTTTATCATCAAGAACTAGAGAAGTTAATACCGTGATTTGAATCGGTGGTCTTCACCCACATACCAAGACTGTAGAACAAGTTCGCCGATGCACTGACCACCCTGGCATCCATGATTGACATACCACCTGGAGTCCGAATGAGGCCTTTGATAATTGAACAGAAAAGAAAGCTGGCATACGAGACGATGGCCGTAATTGAAGAAAGCACTGACAGCCTTCAATGGTATGTTGATATTCAGAATTTCGTGGAGAAAGCAGAATACCCCAAGTTTGCCAGCAACAAAGACAAAAGGGCAATACGACGAGTATCTATGCAGTTTGTCATTTGCGGTGGTAGACTATATAAACGAGGGTATTCTAGGGTCAATAAGCCGTGTGTCAACATTGAAGAAGGCCGAGAGTTGATGAAAGAGATACACGCAGGAGTTTGTGGGCCACACATGAGCGGAAATATGTTAGCCAAGAAAATCCTACGACAAGAATACTTTTGGATGACAACGGAGACAGACTGTATACAGTTCGTGCGGAGGTGTCATAAATGTCAGATTCACGGGAACCTTATGCATGTTACCCTGTCTCAGCTATATAACCTGACGTCACCATGGCCATTCTTAGTATGGGGCATCGATGTAATTGGCAGAGTAACACCAAAGGCGTTAAATGGGCACGAGTTCATTTTAGAGGCCATTGACTACTTTACCAAGTGGGTGGAAGTAGCTTCCTACTCGGTATTAAAAGCCTCCCATGTTGCTAAGTTTATCAAACAAAACATCATCCGCCGGTACGGAGTCCCATATGAGGTTATCCCAGACAATGGTTCACATTTTCAAGGGGAGGTCTTCAAAGAATATCGAATAGTGGCTTATAAATCTCCACCATATCAGTCGCAAACCAACGGGGCAGTTGAGGCAGCAAACAAGAACATCAAGAAAATTCATCAAAAGACAATCTACTCACACAAAGATTGGCCGTAACATCTACCATTTGCACTTTGGGGATACCGAACGTCAATTAGAACTTCAATCGGAACTCCACCATACTCTTTAGTGTATGAGATGGAAGCTGTGCTTCCCATTGAGGTGGAAAATCCTTCACTAAGAGTAGTGTCCGAAGCCGATATATCGAAAGTAGAATGGCAAAGGAACCGGATGAAGGAGTTGCTCTTGTTTGATGAAAGAAGACTACAGGCCTTGTTTCATGTACAAGGGTATCAATGGAGGATAGCTTGAGCATTCAATAAAAAGGTCAAGGCCCGAAACCTTAGAGAAAGAGATTTGATTCTTAAAGAAATTAGAGCTCCTATCTTTGACCCGAGAGGCAAATTCAAGCCAAACTGGTCCAGACCGTTTCTCATCAAAACCATCATGACCGGCGGTGCAGTTATTATCATGAATTTGGACGACAATGTGTTATCCACTCCAGTTAACCTCGATCAACTCAAAAAGTACTATCCTTGAGGAAAAAATAAAGATAAAATAAAAAGCTCGCTAAGTTGAAAACCCAAAAGGCAACTCAGGTAAAAATTAGAGTAGCCCGCAAGGCCAAAAACCCGAAAGGGCGACCTTGGCAAAAGTTAGGGCATTACAAAAAAGCAGAGCATCAATACCCGAGTGAAAACCGTGCCCGAACTACGTTATGGCCTGATTTCATCTTTTTAGGATACGTAGGTAGCTTCTTTTAAGAAGTTCGGCCACATTCTTCGTTTCTAACCATCTTTGAATCTAAGTAAGACCAATGCAAATTAATTTTTGGATTTTGATAATAAAGTCATTCAATCTTTGGATAAATTTGGACCATCTTAAACATAAAGTGGGAGTTTTTCCATTACTTTAATTGAAATTACAATGTTTTTGAAAAATAAAAGGAAGGACATGCAAGTCCCAAACTCTACAAAATAAGGATGAAAGCTACGAAATTTTCCAAAACAAAGCAGGAGGCCTTAAATCTTTCTCCTCTCCGCTGTCTGTTTCCCTTTTTCTTTATCCTTCTTCTCCCTGTCTTGTGTTAGCCATATCTTGTACTCAGCAGAAAGCTCGGGACATTGTAGCTCCTACATTTTCATCAATGAGCGGGATGGGTAGGCCTCCTGATACAATGCCAGAAACGGGGCCCGTAGTACAGATGAAGATAAATGGCCTCGGATGTTGTGAGGGATGGTCTGACTGCGATCGAATTACCGTATAATCCGATGGGGGTAATAGAAGATAGTCTGACGCAGGCCGACCAACAGAACCCCAGAATGATCCATAGTAGTCAAAGTCATGGCAGGGATTCGCCACCAAAGACACTGCCAGCTAATATCTGGGCCAGTCAAAGAAGAAAGATGCTGTCGCCAGGCTGTCCCGGTGTCACATTTCTGATAACACGAACGGTAAAGGAAAGCAACGGCATTGTGCTTATCAGTGGGAGGCTTCTCTACAAGATTCACCTTCTCCATCAACCAGATCTGTAACAAGAGTTAGAACAGTGAGAAAAGAGCTTTGCAGTATGACAGAGAGCTTGATGCAGAAAAAGATGTTGAGCTTACCTGAAGAAGTAAATGGCTGCCAGCAAAGGTGGTGGTCTCACCACGATGAATAGCGTCTAAACTCAGTAGTGTCTCGGCTAAAACAAGTGGCACGAAGTCCCTCTCCATCCACATCTGACCTGCAATGTCAACCGGGGCGCAACTAACTCGCCCGTCAGAAGGAATGAGAAGATACTGGGCAAGAAGGTAGAAGCAAAGTGCATAGGGTCGCCGCAGCTGAAAACCAAGGTCACTAAGGTCACCGGGGATGGAACCTATCAATGATCTAAGGAATGTCAAGGCAGTCATCCTGTGTTAAGAGAGAGGCTTCCATCTTAGATAGACCACAGAGTTGCATCACCCGTTGTCGAGCCGAAAAGGAGGAAGTGGGAACAACGACGGAACTCCGTGGGGCCAAGTCCAGGATAGTAGCAAACTCCTCCACAGTGGGGCATAACTCTTCAAGACCGAACCGAAAGACAAGGGACTAAGGATCCCATAGCCGGGCAGTAGCTTCTAATAAAGGTCCATCAGTCTTCACAGTCATGAGAGGAAAAAAGGAGTTGATACTGAAAGGAGCAAAGTTCAAGCGCTCGATATGGGAAAATGCCACAACCGATGCGGAAAGGGAAAAGGCCATTTGAGTCGGAGTAACAGAAAATGGGACCTCTACGGCCGTATTTATAAAGCAAAAATGGGCAGAAAATCAAAATTTCGGCAAAAGGCATGTTCAAAGTGGCGACCGTCATCTTGGAACTGGTGACCGCCAACTCTAAAAAGCATAGTACAGTGACATCAGCCCTTTGACCAGGCAACCGCTGTGATGGAACATGCGACCGCCATGTAAGCATTTAAGGAAAATGGCTACCGCCAGGTTGATTCTGGTGACCGCCATGTTAAAGGGTGGCGGGCATGCATCAGTTTGTGGTTTCTACATTCTGCGTAAGTCTGGACTTTTGTATTTTGCATCCATCACAGTTCGAGCAGCAAAGAAAAGATAGATGAA
>JAULJZ010025433.1:0-15440 GCA_032270985.1 Heliamphora pulchella | reverse complement strand
GTAATAAAAGTCGGTTGTTTTGATATATATATATATATATATATATATATATATATTATTTTTATTATTATATATATAAATGTTAGTATTTTATTTTTAATGATAAAATACTACTAATAAATGAATTATATTTTTCAAAATGTTATAAATATTGTTATAATTTATTTAAATTTAAGTTTTCTCGTATGCATTTATTTGTCTGTAATATAATGACATATTTATTTATAATAAATATAAATTTTAAAAGTAAAGACCTTATAAAATATTCAAAGAGTAATAATGACTATTCCCTAAACAAATCAAGGATCCTAAATTAATTTTTCAAAAGAAAACGGGCTAATGAAACCCAATTAGGGGCTCTTTTACTCTAATACGTTAACTTTTAAATTTTATTAACGAAATAGGAGTTTTTAAATTTTATTCTCAATTTAAGTAAAAGTGTATTTAGCAAACACGCTTTACATGAAAATATTTTTGCTAAATACGTTTTAACTCTAGGCAATACACGCAGTGTAGAAAGATAATATGACAACATGAAACCGTTTTTAATAAACACGTTTTTTATTTTAATACGTAAAACGTGTTTAACGCTTTTATAATTTATATAGAAAGCGTGTTTAGCAAACACGCTTTCTTTTTAAATTCTCTAGGGAGTTGGGCCTCTTGGTGGTTTAAGTGTCGGAGTTGACCAGTAACTTCGTTTAAAACTTCGAGTCTCTCTTTGTTTGTTCGAGTTTGCTTTGGCGACAAAGAATTTATCACTCTAATGCCACAACTCTCGTTGTCTTCTATTGCCATTAATAGAAACAAAATAATTCGAAATAAAACTCAAGTCAAAATAAATTTGGCTTTATATTTGTACAAATCACAAAGGAACTCTCATAATTAGATTCTGAATCTTCAGGGGCGAGTCTATTGAACAACAAAGGATTGTACTTTTTTTTAATGAAATGTTCTCACTAAAAATGTTTTGTGTAACGTTTTACACTTAAAGCATTTTTATTAAACACGTTTTCAGTATAAAATTTTAAAATATTAGTAAAATCATTTTATTTACAAATACATTATATTTTATACTTAAAGCGTTTTTGCCAATCAAGTTTTCCGTATAAAACTTTAAAATATTATTAATAAACACGTTTTTTTTATAAAAATAATAAAACATGTATTGCAAAAACATTTTAAGTGTAACAATAAATTGAAACGTAAAATGTTTTTACTAATAATGTTTTATAGCTAAATATTTTTTATTCAAAATTAAATTCTTTTAAAAATATATTTATACATAAAGTGTAATTATTAAATACGTTTTTATGTAGGTTGAAAATAAAATTTAAAAATTAATATTTAGTGAATAAAGTTTGAAATTTTATTTATTAGGGTAAAAGAACCCCCAGTTAGGTCTCATTCCTTCGCGCTCTCTCTCTCTCTCTCTCTCTCTCTCGTGTCTGTGTGCGGGCAACCACCACTCCCACAGTCACCGTCGCCTGACGTCGCAGCCGGGAATCATTCAGTTTCAATCTCCAGGTCAGTCCTCTCTTCCCTCCTCCCTCCTCCCTCCTCCCTCCTCCTCCATCTACGGTGCTGCTATTCGAATTCCAAACTCACTTCTTCTTCTTCCCAGACATAGACATTCGCTCCGAGCCTTGTGCTTTATGGTTGAAGTAACACGATAATGGGCCGTCCCGAGCCTTGTGTTTTGTTCGCTCAGACATTCATTCATCCCCAACTCGATGAGTACGTCGATGAGGTACCTGCTCACTTCGCCTTTGTTGTTGTTCTATGGTTGATGGTTTGGCATGTTTTTACCAATTCTGGGTTTGCCAACATTGTGTTTTGTATAAAGCCTGTTATTTTTCTAATAGAATCTTTTAGAATAGCGACATTCAAGCTTTGCAATAATTAAAGACATTGAAGTTCAGATTTGTATTTACTAATTTGGTAGGTTGATTATTGATTGCAGAGTGGAATCGGAAGCTTAGTGTCATTAAAAAGTACTATTGTGGTTGTTTTAGTATCTCTTTGAGTGGAAAATATCTTTTGCACCATCTTTTTTCATTCAGTTTATATACTTGAATAAAGTGAAATGGAAAATCTTAAAACGTTTTAGAATTGCGTTGTTGAATAATTACTAACTTCTTTTGTTTCAGAAGAGTAAAAATGTTTCTGGTTGTTGTTTGTGGCATTTTTTATGGTGTAAAAGGTCAAGATTTTCTTAACCCAAGCGAGGACGTAACTTGGCTACATTTTCTTAGCTAGTGCACATTTTGTGGTTGGTAATTTGTGCATCTAGATGCTTAGGGATTATTATCGACTCAAATCAGGTTGGGCACCAAGGCAGACTAGTTTCTTTTCTTTTCTTTTCTTTTTTTTAAAAAGTTTTTGCTTTTAGGCATTGCTTTTGCTTTTTATCTCTCAATTTTATTTTCTCAGCATATTGTTTTCTACTATGACAGTATTTTCTTTAAGCTTTACAACTGGCTATTTTTATGTTTTCTATTTGTGTAGGGCGGGTAGGGAATTGAGTTAGGTAGTAGATGTTAGCAACTTGGCGATGTAAAAGATGGAATTTAAACCCCACAGGAATTGAACCATGGGTCTTACGCAATGCCCTTACGATTGCAGTAGGATTCCAGATATTGAGACTGCATTATTCCCTAAACAAAGAAAAAAGGAAAATATTGAAGTTGTGATTAATGGTTGAAATTCTCATCATTGTAATTGTAATTACTCCCCCTCCTATTTATTTTTTCATAAGACAATTTTTTGACCACCGATGGATAGATTATATTTCTACCTTGCTGTATTTTCAATTATATTTTACTTTTCCTATATCTTTTGGCCGCTTAGCTTCTTCAATTTTGATATGCAGGTAATGTTTGAAGAGCTAGCTTAGTTGACATGGTTCTTTATTTTTATATTATACGTTTTGGTTCTTCATCTTGTTCGGTAGTTATACGCCACTAACATCTTATTTCCCTCCCAGGTGATATTTGCTGAACCTATTGTCATCACTGCTTGTGAGTTCCTTGAGCAGCACGCGACATCAGCTTCTTCTGCGGTAACACTTATAGGGTATGGGTGCTAGTAATGTTGGCTGAGTTTTTATTTATTGCATTTTTTCCCCTAGAAAGCAAGTAGGGCCTAGTGAATGGTGCTACACATAATGTTTGCTTTGGACTTTACGCGAGTGTCCTTTCAATTAGGAAGAGATTAGTCTGTGACTCTGGGTATCTAAGTAGCATGGACACGGATACGGACACGTGACACGACACGGATATGCTAACACATTAATTTCAAAAAATACAGGACATGATACGCTTAGGACACATTAAAAATTTATATTTGTATATATTTATTATATGTCAAATATGTAAATAATTTATTAAGTAGTAATTGAATATATACAATAAATCACTAATAAAATTAAAAAATTTTATATTTCATTTTATAATGTACTGAAACATATTTAGTGTCCATAATTTGCATTTCAAAAAATGCAAAATATTGTTGTTACGAAGAAATTCATCACATAGGACGTATTCAGAGAGTTTAAAAAGTATCCATAAAGTATCGAGGAAATGTATGACATTATAAATTTAATTTTTTAATTAAAATACTTAAAAAAGTGTTGGATACGAATTTAGGAGTGTTTGAGGAGTGTCGTGTCCGACACGACATGCCTCGTTGGTAGAAGTGTCCATGCTTCTTAGCTGGGTTTTGCTAAATGTATCGTAGAAGAAAGATTGGAATAGGGAGAGTTAAAGTTGTAAGGTGGTGGATTGATCATCTTAGGGGCATTATGGTTGACATGATAACTTATAAGTCCATAACACCCCCGCCCTCGCCGCCCAAACACCCAAAAAACAAAAGAAAAAAAGGAAAAAAGAGAAAAAGAAAAAAACAAAAAGAAAAGACTTTGGGTAAGTGTGGTGGACTTATTCTTACTTAATTAGACTAATAATATATTTTGCTAGAAGTAATTTGTGGAATTCCCTAATTTCTCTCAAGAACTGATTTTGTTTTTTAAGTATTTTTCTGGTTTTTGTCAACTTCAAAACTGTGAGTAACTTGTTTGGAATTAGAAGCCAGGTTTGTTCTCATACCATACTGATTTAGACAACTTTAGAAGGCTTCAATTGGTAATAGATGTATTGTGTAGAAATGAATAGGTTTTTAATTGTAACTTGCAAGGTTAAGGTAGAACGATTGTGGATTTACAAGAATTAAGTGAAAGAGGATTCTATTTCTTTTCTCTTTTCTTTTCTCCTTTTCTTTTTGGTTTTTGAAAAAAGGAAAAGTGCATCAAGAACTTTTAGTTTCAAATTTTGTTCAGTACTTCCAAGAGAGGTTCATTATTAGGGTGATCTTGCTTCTGGGGTTTTTTGACGATTGTAAAAAATTTGTTAACACTGTTTTATGATTTGAGCGAATTAGTACCCTTGGGTGAGTCCATCTTAGAAGTTTGGAAGATTTTGCATCAAGAAGAAAGCTCGTTCGAGCTTTGTGGTGAACTAGTAGATGGGTTGAGAAGGCGACATTTGCGGCGTGGAAAGAGGTAGAGGGTTTCAAAGACAAATCATGTCAATCGCCTTTGAGTTTATGTGGTTCGTCGATAAGCTTTTATAGGAGTCCATGAAGACTTGCAAGTTAGGGTTTTGTGTGTTTGATAGGGTTTTGTGAACACTCTCTGTGGTGTTGAGAAACTCTGTTAGGTTGATTGTTGCAGGTGACAACAACTACCAATAACTGAAGGGAAGGCATCTGCATTCGACAATCCTTCTATGGAGATGGATGGAGTGGTTTTTGCTGTTGTTTTGGTGGGCTGATCCAAGATGTAGCTCGAACCATACTAAGACCCGAATAACTTTGTGAAGGTGGCTGAGCTCCAGAGTTGGCCTAAGGTGAGCTTGCTAGTGCTGTTGAATAGGAGAATTAGAGATTGCGATGTCGAGATCTCGAAAGAGTTGAGTAATGAGATGCTGGGGTTCTTTAGTAAGTGTCTAGTGGGTATATTAGGTGATGTTCAAGAAGAGGTGGCAGAAGCTAAGAGGGTAAAGGAGTCACTTGCAAGGTCGTGGAGAGTGTCGACGAGGGTCGACGTGAAGGATCTCAGTGGGGCTCTCCATCTACTCTCCTTTTTGTCAAGGGAGGAGGCTCAACGTATAGTGAAACACCATTGGTTTCTTGTCAGGAGGCCATTACTCCTGGATTAGCGGTCACCAGTTGACACGGGTTTCAGATTAGCGAAAGAACAAAGCTTTGCTTGGATTAAGGGCAATGGGAGATGGATTAAGGGCAATGGCTCTCCCAATACATTGTTGGAATAAAGAGGTGTTTAAAGCTATTAGTGATTGGTGCAGCGACTTCTTGGGAATGGATGAAGGCACGGAGGCCAAGAAGCATCTAGTGTGGGCATGTATCAAAATTAGGGAAGAAACAATAACATTTCTGCTACTATTTCAGTTGGTTGGGGAGACTAGAATTATGAGGTGCCAATTTTGTCGAACACGAGACCTAGACCAGTAGGTCAAAATCTCTCTACGGGAAGAAGGGAGGTCAATAGAGGAGCAAGCGTGAGGAAGACAAAGGCGCGTGGAAGCCACAACGGGGAATGTAGAGGTAGGTGGGGGAAATGTATTGGGTGCGACATGAGGAAGATGGTGTTCAAATTGGAATCTGATCTAGCTGCTTTATTTAGAAAAGAAGTGGGGTGGGGGAAGTCACGTGAAGGGCTTGAAAGAGGGATGGGCTACAGACATGGAGTGGGTCGCAAGATTGGGTCTACATGACCTAAGTTGGCTTTGAAATTAAAAAGCCCAAGAAATTAAAAAGCCCAATTAAAGAGTGAGTGTCAGTGTTGGAATTTGGGGGCTTGAGTGAAGATGTTGGCTTAAGTCATAGGTTGGATCCAATACAAAGGCCTGACTCCCTCTTAGGTACGAGCTAGGCTTTCTTTGGGCTGTGAATGAGGGTAAGGCGCCGATACCACACGAGATGAAGTTGGCCTTTTTTCAGTAGTGCTGGGAGGTGGTTAGGCTAGAGTTGTTGGGGATGATACATCATTTTTGGGAGCACATAGAGTTCGAGAGAAGCTTAAATTCATCTTTTGTGGCTTTAATTCCAAAGAAAAGAGTTGCTAAGGATATCAAAGATTTCATACCAATCAGTTTGCTTGGAGGTGCCTCTAAGCTGCTAGCAAAAATCTTGGCCTGCAAGGTAAAGGGTGTATTTGATTAAAAAATGGGGTTAAAGGGTGTGTTGGGGAAGATCGTCTCAGAGTCAAAATGTTTTTGTTGCGGGAAGGCAAATTTTGGTTGCTCTTCTGCTGGAAAATGAAGGTGTAGATTCAAGGAAACAACAAAATTTCAGGAGTAGTGTGCAAGTTGGACAATTGGGACTTTTTGCTCTATGTCAATGGGAACTTTCTGCTTTATGTAATGGAAATGATGGGTTTTGGGCAGAATTGGAGGATTTGGATTATGTTTTCTATATGCATAGTGAGGTTGTTTGTTTTGATGATTCCTTTTAAAATTAAGGTTTTTAGCCTACAAATAGCGGACTCTCAAGATGTATTATTCAAAACTGATTTATTAGAAATTGTGTTTAGGCTGTGGGCTTGTGGCCTTGTGTTAGGGTTGTGACCCCTTCACACCATCTTTCTTCTATTTCTTGTCCCTTCATGTGTTGCATTAGTTTATTTGTGCAAAAGGAATGGAGAGTCGGTAGTTTGGTGGCTTAGAAGCTTTGGATGCCAATCTTTGCTTGGTTTAGTGTGACGTGGGTACTTCCTAGGATTGTCATGGAGCTCCTACTTTGCTGGCAAGGAGAAAAGGTTGGGAACAGTCGAAAGAGGATCTGGCGCGTGATTTTGTTGTGCATGATGTGGCTCATTCGGTGGGAGAGGAATTGCCATCCTTTTAAAGGCTTGGAGAGCCTGCTTCTTTAGCTTAGGAGCTCGTTAATGAGCCTTTTGTATAGTTGGGAGAGGAAGTGTAATCATTCTTTGACTATTTTTTAGATTTTGTGAACCTTTTTGATACACTTAGAAGTGTATAGGGCTTTTTTGCGGTTGGCTGTTTTGTATATGGGTGGCATTTTTTTTATGCCTCTTTAATACATTTTGTCTTATTAAAAAAAACTACATATTAGAAGTAACAAGTTTTCTTAGACAAGTTCTGACTTGTCTTAACCAAGTAATAGATAAAAAGTAGAGATAATTCAACATAAAAACAATTTAAAGTTACAACAATTTTTTGTATTTTTTCAATTTCTACTCTTTAGTTTCTAAATATTATAACTTGACACTGATTAACGATTTAAAATTATGATTTAGCTCCGAATGTGTCCAGTTGCGTGTTTGAATAAAGGGCACGTTTGTCCTTGGCAAGTCACCGGTTGTGTCTGAGAAAAAAAGAGAGCATCCGCCATGTGGCATGTCTGGCATGCGAAACAGCATGTCCAGTGCATGTCTGTATTGGATGCTGCTGCAGGCAAATACTCATCTAGACAAATAAATCCTTCCATTTGACCAGGTAGATACAGGCTATTGTCTATTTTGCTTTTGCCTCAAGCCAAGGTTATTATTGGCTCTCTTTCTCTTGCAGCAGTTAGATAACCTGGACTTGAAATTAAGTACCGCCACACGTTAGTAATTCACTGGCTTTTGTTGGACACGTGCCATGTAGTACTATGTTTGGGAAGCATTTGGTGGAGGGTTAAGAAAACCCTCCAACCAACTTAACACTTCATTGGTGGGACTATCCCAATCCCATGGGGGAGGTGAGTTGGTTAGTCTCGGGACTATTTTGAGCATTTTTATACATTAAAAAATTTAATCCCACAAAAATCATGTCAAACCAAACAATGTACTATCTATCCTTCGGTTATCCTACTATCAGCTAAACGCTCTTCGGTACAAAAAATACTACACTAATAATTCAATCCATAATACTCTAGGCACTAATAATCCGAATACATTAATTATTCCATGAGAATAGTTCTTCAACCAAACGAGCACGTCCTTGGACAAGTCTTATCCGAGTTTTGACTGCATTTCCTTGGAACTAAAAAGTATTAAATACGTTCGTTGTAATTTTTTTATTTTATTTTGGGAGGAAGCATACAATATACCAGTTTTATCCTAGAATTAGGTCTATATAAGTAGGTGTGAAGCTACTGCATTCTTTGCTGAATTAACTTTTATCTATTCCAGAGATTGTTCTCTCTACAACCCTTCTTGGGTTAATTACAGCCTATCGGGCTTGGCTATTGCAGCCACATCATCTCTCTTAGGTTTGCACTGTGGCATTTTGGGTTTAGAGCCTCTTTTACTGCATCATTTGGTATCAGAGCCTTTGATCTTATCATGTTGGGTTTTCATTTCTCTGCATTCTAAATCAAAATACAGTCCACGAATGAAAGACGGAAAGGGCAGGTCAACATTCATTTTGTTGTGGCTATGAGGCTATGAGTACCCTACAAATGAACGAAGATATTCAATCTGTTCAAGTTAGATTGAATGGATTTCTTTTATCACCCGTTCAGCCACTAATAGAGTGAGAAACTCTATCAATCTTTGATTAGTACACAGAAGGTGGATGTCTAATTGCCAAGATCAAGCCACCTTGAGATGGCGATCTTAGAAACCCGTTTCATGGTTGTGCTGTATGCAATGAGCCACTAGTTCTGGATAGCATGAGATGGAGGAGATATTCTTAGCCAGAGATTCATCTTCTCTGTGGCAAATTGATTGGAACTTACTGCCAAAATACGATAGATACCTGGAGAATGGTTACCTTACCTAAGTGACCACAAGGTTAGAACTAAAGTTCTCAAACTTGTGCTTGATGATAAATTTTGTGGGTTATAAGGCATAGAATTTGTTTGAGCTGAATTTAGTAATCGTATTCAGGAATGATTGATAACTTGAATTTAGTGATCCATTTTGGTTTGAATATAGAGATTTCTGAAAGCGATAATTATTATGCCTTCGAGTGTGAAAGGTAATTGAAGTAGAAAGTTGTGTAGTAGTTCAGGACAAGAGGCCACTTGCACTGGCTTTGCAGTCCCTTTATGGGCTGTTAAAGTTCAATTTTCCAGAGTCCTAAAAGATTTATAGTCATGGGTCCGTGGAGGACCTAAATTCAGGCAGGGACTAAAGAATCAACGCAAAACTTGTGGTTGAGTTTCTCTTAACAAGGGAAGACTGATCTAGCCAGCCAGATATGAATTAATTCCATATTTAAGGACGTCGTTAATGTTTCCTTGAGTTCCAAGGAGATTACTATTTGATCTTGCTTTGGGAGCATGTTATTAAGTCCTTTATTTTGTAGTTTTTGCCAAAATTAATGGCCTGCTTGGGATGCCTAAAAAGTTTGACTTTTAAGATATTTAGCTTTTTAAGAAAAAAGAGGAATATAAAAAAGTTGTGTTTGGGATAATTTTCTATAGTAGTTATTTTACTTTTTACTTGTTATTAAAATGCCTAATATACCTTTACTTTTTTACTTTTAAGTTGTAGTGTTTAGGATATTGGCACGACTTTTTGTTTTTGTTTTTGTGAGGATAGTTGACTTTTTAATTGAGAAAATTATAGTAATTTTAGTTCAAAAAAGTTAAGGGTGTTTGGGACGTGTATAGGCTTTTTCCCTTGGATTAAGAGTTGAAAAAAAAAGTTGGTTTTTTTGAAAAACCAAATAGTATGACTTAAAAGCTCGCTTTTTTACAAAAAAAAGCGAGGTTTTTGGTCAAACCAAACAGGGGATAAGTTAGTTAAGAAGTTTTTTGGTGAGTCAATAAATCCTACCTGACTTTTTGACTTCCTGTCCTTAGAACTTGGAAGTATTAAATATGTGATTATTTATTCTGACTTTGGGTGGAAGCATACCATTTAACTCCGCCTAAGTTGTCCTTAGAATCTTAACTTTACAAAGCCCCAAGCCTGAAGAAAGAAGGTGTGCAGTTCATAAAAAAATCTGCCAGATAACCATGAACATGAATCCAGGTGGAACCATACCATTAGCTTTATCCTAGAATTATGTCTACATAAGTTGGTGTGCACCTAATGTACCCATTTTTTTTCCCTGAATTAACTTAACTATTCCGGAGATTATTCTCTTTGCATCCATTCTAGGGTTCATTACAGCTCCTTGGGCTTGTTTCTTTGCTGCATCAGAGCTATTGTCCTTCACATATTTGCTTATTGTGCCATTTTACTTAAGTTCACAGAGGCTTCTTGTAGGGTTATATTCTACATTCTGGGAATAATTAGGATCTCTGGTTTCTCCTTTAATTGTTCTCAACTTCCCATATGATAATGGTGCAAAGTTCGTTTTGAACGCCAGCAAACTTGTTGTGCTACCACCGCATGGTGGCACCTTTAACTTACACAGTTGTCATTTTCAGTCTCTTATGAGTTAGTCTTTACGTCTTGGCAGTACTTTTCATGTCAAAGAGAAAATTTTCCAGTTCTTTGGCTTTCCATTCTCCACTCTAGGCACTTGGCTCAGATACTCGCCCTTACCATTCTGGTATTCTGGTTTGTGTTGTTTACATTGTTCACAAGCTAGTTAAATTTTGGATTAGTATCCCATAAATCCTTCCAGAGTTGCATCAACGTTGCCTTGAGCCCATGCACTTGATTGTCTAGCTGTGGCACTAATCCCACAAGCTCTTTCGTGCATGCCATGCATTGGCGTTTCCATTGACAATCAAGTATCAGCAGAGTAACTTAAGGGGAAACCTAAGGAGTGTGGCATGTATGGTGTTTTGCTAAGCTTTGATATCAGTTGTATGATGCTGTGCGCTTCTTATTTCAGATGTAATCCTTTCTACTTGCCTTAAGAATGTCCTTCCTCACTGTTCTTTTGGCTTCTTGTACCTTTGGATTTAATTGCAAGTTCTGAAGATGCTTGTCTGTCAGATTGACATTAGTTTCTCTTTTGCAAATGATGATTGCCCACTTCCTTTAGCCCTTCTCCCACCATATGAAAAAGAGAGATAAAAAGGGGATAGCGTCATCTTATGTGATTTTAGGTGCTCATATTGCAGGATCTCTTCATTGTCTGTGTTCTATTTTCCATTTTTGTGTTATTGTTGGTACTAATTCCTTTACCCCTGGCTAACTTCTTTTTGGTATAGGGCCACTTCACCTCCTTCATTTGCCTTGGAGGTGTTTGTTCAGTGTGAAGGGGAAACAAGATTTAGGCGGCTCAGTCAGCCTTTTCTATATTCTCATTCTTCATCAAATGTGCTTGAAGTTGAGGTATTACCTCTTGCCACCAATTATAGATGCGCCTACTTTTCCATTCGATGGTAATTTCCTCTTCATCTAGTAATCATGGCGTAAAATTTGGCAACAATAAAGTAAGCAATGTTCTCATTTTTGACAAGTAAAATTTTGTCAGAAAATGGCTGGAATGCTACATGCATGTGTACTATGAAAGTAAGGAAAGTTGATTGAGTGATTGGAAGATAAAAATGATATGGAAGCAGTTTGGAACTTTATCCACCCCACTGTGGTGGTGGATGCTACTCTAAATAGCGAATCAGCAGATGAAGCAAAATCTGGAATTCCTCTCAGCAGTCACCAGGTTTATAGTAAACTACGATTTCAGTTAATGATTGGGCTGTGCATGTGGCTGCATTTACGGTGTGCCACTCAAACCCTACAGCTCCCAGATGAACTCTTTACGACACCCAATAAGCATACGGAGGCAATGTGAATCTTGAAAGTTTTAACATATGGCGTTTGGCTTGAACCAGTGACCTTGTTAGATCTCAACAACAAATGTTATTGTTATGATCCCTCACTTTTTTTAATATATTTTCTCTTTTATTTTATTTAGTATCTACAAAAAAGACATAACTTACCCAAATAATGCAAGTTTATATACATCTAACCAAACCAAACCAAGCTTTTGTCATAATCAATTGGGGTCGAATATATGAATCTTTTTACACTATTTTACTCTATTAAGAGCCATATCTTCAGTTAGTTTTAATAGGCTCGTATCTTTTCTTAATACCGTATTCCATATTAATTTAGGTCTACCCATCCCTCTAGTGTTTTCATTACTCGTGATTTTGTCGCTTTTTCTTACTACTGCATCAACTAGTCTACGTTGTATGTGTCCAAATCAATTTAATCTATTTTCTCTCAACTTGTCCTTAATTGGTGCAATCCCTATCATTACACGAATTTTTTCATTCATAATTTTATCTTTTATAGTCTTACCACACATCCACCTTAACATTCTCATGTCCACAGCACTCATCTTATTTATATGATCTTTCTTAGCAGCGCAACATTCTGTCCTATATAAAATTGCTTGTCTAATAACTGTGCTATAAAATTTTTCTTTTATTCTTAAAGGTATCCATCGATTACATAAAACTCCATAAGCACTCCTTTTAAACCAACCAACTTTGATTCTATGAGTTACACCATCTATAATCTCTCTATCTTTGTTAATAATCGAACCTAGATAATGAAAATATGCACTCTTAGGTATCTTTTGATTTTGAATATTTACTTTTTCACCATTAATACTCCTATTACTGCTAAAATAATATTTCATATATTCAATTTTGTTCCTACTTGCTCGAAACCTTTTTTATTCTAAAAGTTCCCTCCACATTTCTAGCTTAGCGTTGACCCCACTATTAGTCTCATTCACTAAGACAATATTATCAGAAAACAACATACACCATAGGACTTCATTTTAAATATGTTTAGTCAATTCATCCATAACTAAAGCAAAAAGATAAGGACTCAAAGACGACCCTTGGTGTAATCCCACTATAATCGGAAATTCACTTGTTTCTCTGGCAGATGATCTAGTTATCGTGGCAATTTCATCATACATATCTCTTATCACATTAATGTAACCCTTTGTCACTCCCTTTCTTTCCAACGCCCACCATATAATATCTTTAGGCACTTTATCATGGACTTTTCTAAGTTTATAAAAATCATATGAAGATCTCTCTTATCACATCAATGTAATCCTTTGTCACTCCCTTTCTCTCTAACGTTTATCATATGATATCTCTAGGCACTATATCATAGGTTTTTTCTAAGTCTATAAAAATTATATAAAGATCTCTTTTCTTTTCTCTATACTTCTCTATTAATCTCCTTAGTAAGTGTATTGCTTCCATAGTTGATCCATAAGGCATAAAACCAAATTGATTTCGTGACATTGTTGTCGTTAGCCTTAGACAATATTCAGTCACTCTTTTTCATAACTTCATCGTATGACTCATTAACTTAATATCTCTATAGTTATTACAATTTTGAATAACTCTGTTATTTTTATATATAGGTACTAGAATATTTTTTCTCCACTCTTTGGGTATTTTCCTAGTTATTATAATTTTATTAAATAATTTTGTTAATCAAGATACTTCCACTTCACCTAAGCATTTCCACACCTCCACTGGGATACCATATGGTCCTAAAGCTTTTCTTGATTTCATTCTCTTCATTACAGTTTTTACTTTGAACTTTCTTATTCTGCTATAGAATTTATATTTTTTAGTTTCATATGAGTTATCAGATTCTGCTCTTTCAAATCTTTCCACATATTTTTCGTTTAATAATTTATCAAAATAGGCTTTCCACTTTCCCTTAATCTTCTCATCCTTTACTAACATCCTTAAATCCTTGCTTTTTATACATTTAACTTGAGTAAGATCTCTTGTTTTTTTTTTTTTCCACTCAGCGAATTTGTAGATGTTCTTTTCTCTCTCTTTACTATCGAATTTAGCATAAAAATCATCATAAGCTTTTAATTTCGCATCTCTAACGATTCTCTTAACGTCTTTACAAGCTTGTTTTTAACTTTTAAAATTATCCTCATTTCTATTTTTTTGCCACCTTTTAAGACATTCCTATTTTACTTTACTATGGCTTGGACCTCGTCATTTCACTACCAAGTTTCCTTAGTTATATGGCATTTCTCTTTTGACTCTTTAAGAACTTCTTTCGATATTCTTTTAATATATTTTGCTATTGTACTTTAAATAATATTTGTATCTTTTTCTAAATTCTACCTTACTTCTTTATACATTTCGTTGTTAAAAATCTTCAATTTCTCACCTTTAAGATTCTACCATCTAGTTCGTCGGATTTTAATATCTCTTCTTGCTTTATGTTGCCTCTTAATGTGAATATCTAGTACCATAAGTTTATGTTGTGATGTTAAGCTCTTTCTAGGAATGACCTTGCAATCTTTACAAATTAGGCGGTCTATGTTCCTAGTAAGGAAATAATCTATTTGATTTTTATGAGACCCATTTTAAAGGTTATAAAGTGTACTTCTCTCATTTTAAAGAAAGTGTTGGTTAATATAAAATCAAAAGTTACTGCAAAATCTAGGATCCCCTCTCCGGCTTCATTTCGATCACGAAAATTAAATCCCCCATGAATCTTCTTATATCTTTGTCTCTTATTTCCTACATACCCATTGAAATCTCTACTTATAATTATCTTATCTTCTACTGGTATTTCTTGAATTATTTCATCTATTTGATCCCAAAATCGCCATTTAGTACCGTCATCCAATCCTACCTGAGGTGCATAGGCACTAATTACATTAACTATGGTTTCTCCAATCACAAGTTTAATTAGAATAATCCTATCTCCAATTCGCGTGATTGATACTATATTATCTTAAAGGTGTTTAACTACTATTATTCCTACACTATTTTTATGTCTGTATTTTCCAGTATAATAGACTTTATACCCTGTATTATTTATTTTTTTTGATTTCTCTCCCACCCATTTAATCTCTTGTAAGCGCGTTATACTAATTTTTCTTTTAATCATAGTATCAACTAATTCTATTATTTTACTTGTTAAAGCTCCTATATTCCAAGTTGCTAATCTTAGCCTATGATCCTAAGCTAACTTATTTACCCGCGCTCGTTCAAGAAAACGCAGGAACCCTTACTCATTTTTCACCACACCTGGGTGCCGGTGTGGTGCCCCTTGCCTATTTTTCGAAACCTCCGAAGGCAGGCGCAACGCGTTGCTTAAGGAGGTCGCCTTAGCATTGACATGTAAATTCTTTGAATTCATGTTCATAGAGATCTAACGGGTTTTTTGACGTGCTGGCTGTCAACTACTTAATGCACAACCCTCCTCCTTTTTTTGGGCTTGGGAATGACTGTATAAAAAATAATACTTTAAGCACTACACAGGCAGAGTTAAGTTTATATACATTTATAATATTAAAATTTAATATATACAAATATATAAAATGAAATTGCACTATACAAATTGTATATTAGAGAGGGTCTTCGGATGCTCTAAATCTATCGAATTAGGAAAGTTGGTGCTCGATCGCGCTCCCAGTAAACCTCGCCTCTCCTCCCTGCCCCCTCAAGTAATAAAGGGAAAAAAAGAAAAAATCAAGCAAAAGTAAAGAAAAGTA
>JAULJZ010025422.1:0-15440 GCA_032270985.1 Heliamphora pulchella | reverse complement strand
GATAGTCGTGGTCACTTCTAACCACTCAGTAGCCCTTTGGGTTTGGCTCCCTAGCAAAGGTTGGAGGATCCAACCGTCGAAACTCCCTCATGGCCACAGAAGCCCTTGGCTTAGGAACCCGTACACTAGCCCTAGTCGCTTCTGCCATAGCTCGCATAGTGGCAAGCATCTCCTGGACAATGTCAGCCCACTTATTCCTGTGGGGCATGAAGGTCTCCTCCTCTGAAACCTGAACATAAGCACGATCTCGGTCACGACCCCGCACTCCCCGCGTGGACATAATTCTATATAAAGTAAAATAACAGGATAAGCTTTTCTATAGCATGTTACTACATAACATAAACACATAATCATGCTATCACGTAGCCACGTAAGATTATGCAAACACGTCTCACATATCGAGGAGAATCAACAAGACAGACAAGTCAATTTGGATAACGTATTCAAATTCCTTGCTAGAATACACGTCGGCCAAACGCGCTTCTAACTTGGCTTCCAAATATGTTTAACCAAATGCCCGAAGGCAAGACTAGTCGATCCTGAGATTTAACCTCCATACACACATATACACAACGATCATGCTCAGAAAGCTATTAACATGTTATAAACCAACGTTTAAACACATGAAAGCAAGCATATACAATCAATCTCACCAGGTGATAAACCCTCTTTCCATGGATCTTAGGTATTCAAACCCAGAGCTCTGATACCAAGTTGTCACGTCCCAAAATTCAGGGTCACGTAAAAATCCACCAAACACTAGTTTTTATGAAAATACAGGTTTTCATATATTAAAAACCGCCTGTTGAAAACAATAGAATACCCAACAAAAGATATCTCTCATAAACAAAGGCATACAGTTCCAACATGCATATAGTATATCGCCTTATGGCGTAGAAAACTTGCCTTCAGGAACAGGCATACCAAAAAGGAAAACTACTACTGTCTTCCATTATTTGTCTGCACGGGCATCACTAGATCTACTCAAGATCACCATCCACCTCATCACCTAAAAAGGGTTTTATAAAAAAATTTCACCCGTGAGCCGAAACCCAATAGATACAGACAATAAAGTTGTAAAGCAAGAAATATGTAATCATATAGAGTGGGAGCGAACTTAACCACAAAACCCAAAAGGTTTTTCATCCAAAATCCTCAAGTTTTTCCAGCAGACTACACTAGTCTCCCAAAACGGTTTTATTAATATAAAACCTATATTTTCATCCTTCAAACCATGTGTTGCAAATAGTGCAAATAACCAACCACAGTTATGAAAAAACAGTAATCAAAACATCGTTCCCTCACGGAATGTACCATCGTGGAAAAAGAAGAAGAATATGATCCTATGTACCGACTCCATCACAAGACAGAGGTAACAACGATAGACCCCTGTCCAGTATCTAATCTCCATACATCATGGAACCGGTTAGATGCACACAAGTTCTATACGGAGCACCATAACGTAACCACTCAATTTACGGGCAACCACCCGAGGGTACAGAGCACCCAACTCAATCTATGGGAACTAACCCGAAGGTACACAGCACCTACGCTGCGCACGTTTCTGGACTTACACCGAGGGCAACTTGTGCCAAATACCCTTCATCCCGGTACATCAAGATAATCTTCTAAAAATCGAACCGTAGCTTAACTACGAAAAATATTTCACAAATATACATTATACATGTATATACAGATCCATCCATCAACATGGAGATCAACAAAATATTTTATAAATATTTTTTTTTCGTTTTCAACAAAACGTTTTAAAACTTGATACTCAATCCCGAAGGCGAGCTCCAAACCTCTAAAATATAAAATGTTGAGATTTCTGTCAAAAACTATTATTTTTCACCGTTTTCAAGAAAATCCTTTGAAAATCATACTACCACATGTCATACAGTACTATAAGTCAAGAAAAGCGAACAACATGCTTTCTATCAGAAAAACATGACTTAAACAGAAACTAAGACATTTGATGCATTTTCTACCTGATGAAAACACATATAATTACATATAAATCTCTCATAACAGTAGTAGGCCTAGAATCCTACCTCGTTGGGTCAAAATCCGACGCCTCAAAAATTACCTCATCGGAACGAGAATCTGACCGGATGAGTGCGAAGCTAACAGCGTAAATAGTAAGGATCCACAAGCTGATCGTCGAAAACTAAGTTCGGATGGGTCAAATATGTAGAGAGAAGGTAGAGAGAATGAGAAAAAGAAAGCTTTTCCAAATGTTCCAGGGGTTGGAATACTTACAAGCTTGCCAAAAAGGCAGTTCAGTCGACTGAAGAGGCTACTTCAGTCGACTGAAGCTCTTCAAAAAATGGTCCGCCACCCAGTTCAATTGACCGAACCCCCTAGCTCAGTCGACCGAACTAAAGAAAACTGGTTCAGTCGATCGAACATAGTAGCCTAGTCAACCAAACCCCTGAGATTCAGCCTACTATTTTTTGTCTTGGTTTTTGTATTCTATGGCCAACCAAACAATCCTAAATAAGGTTCGAGAAAGCGTAAAACACATCTACATGCTGTTTTACAACTCCAAAACATAAACCATGCATCGATAATATATAACATGAAAGAAAACACGTCATCATTTACATATATCAAAAATAAAATGGTACAGGGTCTCACAATTTATTTTTATAAATTTTTTTTAATGTCTAAAGGTGGATGATAATAAATTAATTACATCTTTAATCTTAGATTTTGGAATAAGCTGGAAGAAAAGTAGGATGGGCTAACAATTATTTGCTCGTTAGGTTTTCTCCCCTTATAATTAGATTACTGGATTTACAATACCAAAATATATGAGGTTAATTGAATTAAATATTGAATCGTTGAATTTACTATATTTATTTTTTAAATTGTTTAATTCAAAAGATGGATTAGACGATGTAATAATTATTATTATTATTTTTTAATTTAAAGATAAATTACATCTACACTCTTTGTATTTAAGGGTAATAACTCGACACCCCATTTACTCTCTGAAATACCACTGTCCTCATTTACTTTATTATTTTTATGTAACAGTTTGGTCCATCCGTTAGTTGATCGTTAGTTGCCCTCCTTTATTTTTTTATTTTAAGAGTTTGGTCCATTCTTTCTTACTTTATTAGTTATGAGTTTCATATGTATATTTTCTACGAAAATATTTTTTTTCTTTGCACAAACAAAAAAGAGATTAATATTAGCTACATACTAAATTAATAATAATTTATACAAAAATCAAATGGCAACTGGTTTTAAGTCGGCTTTAAGTAAGATTTTTTTATTTTTTTGGTTAAAGCCTTAAAAGCCAAAAAAATTTCATTTTTTAACTCAAAGACTTTTTGTCCTTTTGCTTTTTATATATAATTTTTTTATATTTTTTAAAAATATCATAACTTCTATTATACAGATCTGTTTTTTATAAAAATTATATTTTTAAAATTTACTCTTCAAAATATATTAAACAAGATGATTCATATTGAATATAAAATTATTTAAAAATAAAATTTTAAAAATTATAACAATTTTAAGTTAAAAGACAAAAAATTTTGATTAGAGACAACTTTAAGGGGGTGTAAAAGTAATTTACCATTAATTTAATTGTAATTTAATTGTGATGGGACGTGGACTTTGGTGATTGAAAAAGAAGAAGGGATTGGCAAAATCTTGAAATAGAGTTGTTAATTTTATTTGCGGTTAGATTATATTTAAAATGCTTGCAAGCAAAATTGATTTTTTGTTCAAATTATATAAAAAGTATCTTTAAACACGAATTATAACTAGTTAATTCATAAATAGTGACAACTCAAGTATGGTACTTGATTCATCCAATAATATTTGAAGTTCTAAAAGTATTTACAAAGAGTAAACTTCTATTTTACACAAAAAAAAAAAAAAAGAAATCTTTTTTAAATACTATTATATTTAAAATAATATATCTAGTTTATTTTAAAAATATAATTCATTAAGACTTTTTTGTACAATGAGAAAAACTGAATTACCAAGTCAATTTAAGATTATTAAAATAATTAATAGTAGTGTACTAGGGCTTTTTAAACTTCATTGTAGTGATTAATTCAAATCTGTATACGTATATGCATATTACATGTATATTATTTTTTCAAAAAAAGGTTTGTTGCATGTTTAAGTGCAATTTATTTCATCCTTATTTTATATTGTATTTAGGTAGTTTAGTATGTTGTATTTTGATTGAATTGTCTATATTAATCTGATGCAAATCAAAGAGGTTTGAAAAGCTTTAACTCACATGAATGTATAATAATTTTATTACGATAATTTAATAGGTTATATTTTTCACACATTTTATTTATGTTGAGGTATTAATAGTTATCATATCCTGTATAATTTCTTTAAGACTACAATATAATGTATTCTAATGATAGGTGTTATTTTAAAATACTGAATATATATCACTTAAGCTATTTTATATCTGAATTATTCTATAGTAATTAATAAAATAAATAAGGAAAACATATAATTTTATTAAATTCAATTAGTAAAAACTGGAATGAAACCAAATTTAACGAACTATATGCATAACAAAGACGCACAAAAATAACTAAAATCTATATAAACTCAATCAAAACTAATTATCTTAAAACAAGCTTATATTGACATGTCATAGCTAGCGATGTGTATAGGAGTGTATTTAAATATTTTCTTATTAGATATGCGAAGCCAAAAATCATTTAGTATGGGTGTCTCACTACAAAGTGAGATGTGAGGAATTAAACGGGAGATAAAAATTGATACTTTAATACCGAAGTTTCATTACGATTAATGCATTGATTAGTATACCAGATGATATTGAAAAATATCAAATAGTTACATATGCATGGTTAAATTAACAAAAATAAAATTGACTTTTATTAAATTTCTTTATCTCTCCTTTTTCCTTTTTACTTTATTACTCAAATTTATGATTCAAAGGTAACATAAAAGGATAGTTCTCAAACTAGTTAATATTCTTCTTCAAAAAAAATTATTTAATATTAAATGTTTCTCACTTTCATGTTTGGTAGATCAGTATAAACAACAAGATAAAATTAAATTTAGACTAATTAATTTAAATATTTTTTTAAAAAAATATTTATGTTATATTAAATAATTTTTGATTAAATAATAGTTTTTAAGGACCATATGAAAATTCTCTAACCAAAGCCTACTTATTCTTGCATTCAGGATAGTTGTTTATTTAATTATTTATTTATTTTTTAGTAATTTTTTGTTCTTTTATAATTTATTATATTTTAATTTTTTCTTATGAAGATGAGTTTAAATATATAATTTTTTTGTCAAAAATATAAAGAAAGTTAAAAAAATGAAAATAAGTTAAAATAAGCCAATAAATCATATTATTTTTTTATTTTTATCTTTAGTATTTTTTCATCTTTTGATAAAAAATAATTTCTCCTATCCAGATGATTTAAAAAATAAAAAAATTAACTAAAACGATAGAAAGTTCAAAATATATACAAAAAAGTAAAAAACTAATTATTTATAACAAATTTAATGTTAAAGCACAATTGATTGTGGACACGTGTATAACTGTTTTTAATTTTTACTGGCTATTGTGCCCTGGTGGCGCAATCACTTCTCTTCCATCACCTCAAAAAGTTAGATTAGGGCATGGTTCCCATAGCTTTTAACTTTTTTTTTTTTTAAAAGTCAACTTTTAAGTTTTCGTGTTTGGTTTCAAAAAAAAGTTAATTAATTTTTTTTATTTTTTAATTCAAAAAAAAAAACTAATACATATTCCAAACACCCTAACTTTCTTTAAATAAAATTATTATAATACCTTTAATTAAAAATGTCAACTCTATTTACAAAAAAAAAAAAAAAAATCGTACCAATATTTCATATACTATAATTTAAAAGCTAAAAGTAAGAAAATTTTAGACATTTCAATAAAAAATAAAAAATTTAAAAAACTACTACAAAAAATTATCCCAAACAATCAAACTTTTTTTTTATACTTCTTTTTTATAAAAAAGTTAAACCTTTTTAAAATTAAGCTTTTTAAACATCACAAATAAACACTAAGCATTTCACCATTCTGCTAATTTTCATTTTTGTTTATTTATTTTTTGACAAACGTAGTTCATCTCGATCATATTTTGATGATCGAAATTATTTATCTTGTAATTTTTAATGTGTAAATAATTATTGCAAAAAATTAAGTACTTAAACAAATCAAAAAATAATAATAATAGACGGCGTTCATTTACAGAAAAACAAATATATATATATATATGATTTTTTCACTAATATTCGATAAATTACCAGATAAACAAACAAAAATAAATAGTAACAAAACGAAGAAGAGCTTCACAGCCTTCACCCCACAACGCTAAACACAACACCCCACCACAATAAATATAACCCCACAATACTCCCCACTAAACTATTCAAGCAGTTTTTGGGACACTTCCCACCAAATTGATTGTTACCTCTACTATTTTTCTGCCACTTTAAAAATGGCGACCAAGAATACTTTGATTCTTCTGTTTTATGTTATTTTCGGTTGGGTCGTTGGGAATGTCATAGCACTCCCACCACACCCGTTCCCAAAATTCCCGCTCCCGTTCCCACCACACCACCTACCACTCCCACCACACTCAATCCCACCACACCACCCAAAATTCCCGCTCCCATTCCCACCACACCACCTACCATTCCCACCACACCCAAATGGCCCAGTCCCACCACACCCAAATGGCCCAGTCCCACCACTGCCGCTCCCACCACTCCCTACAGGTTTGCATTCATTTAATAAAAGAGAGGAAAAATGAAAAGTTTCTTTGAAATAATTCTATGTTTGTATTGGACGTTCATCTCTAATCTAAGCTTAATGCATGTCTTTATAATCAAAGTTTTTTTTTTCCTTTTTATGGTGCAGCTACTCCGCCAACACCAGCACCGGTTGCCATCTCTCCGAGTGCACCTACTCCAGCACCAGCTCCGGCAAGCTCTTGATCTTTCTGTTCCATTTGAGAAACCATGGGACATTTCGAAAATGACTCGATGGAATAAGACAAACGGTTGTGATATTTGGTTTTAGACTGTAATATAAACCCCTCTACATAGTATGTTTTTTCTTTCTTTTTTTTTTTTTTTCAATTGGGAGAAAGTAAGCGCCACTCATTTTGTGAGTAACTTGCTTTTCTCAAACCTTGTCTGGCATTTGGAATCCCATTCTGATAATACAATAATGACAAGGTGACTATGTTATTCTAATATTAAACAAGCTTATCATATAATGTGGTACAATTATAAGTATTAATCCAATCGGTCTCACATGAACTCTAATTATAACCAATACGACACTTTTGTCACTCATAGACATCAGTAATATGTTTGTGACAATAACACCACTGTTTGTTATAATCATAGTCGTTTAAACCAGTTTTTGATTGTTGATCGATTCCAATAAAGTATATTTGCTAATACAATTATGAGAAATAATCACGCACTTAATAGATTAAATAATTATCTATTTATTGCTTTAAGAAATTACAAATATTCTTGCAAAATATTGCAAATTGAAGATAGAAAATTATTAACCTTTTGACTCTAATCCCTCTAGAACATACCTAAATTGAACCAGTTTTGTTCTCATTCTCCATTGATATACAGGTCATTCAGCTTCAATTTGTGCATGCTGAGCAAACTATCCGTACAATCCATGGAAATACCGCATAATGTGCTTAGGCACTATTTGGGATAATTGTTTATTTACTTATTTTACTCAGCTTGTTTCGTTTTTAATAAAAAAAAATTTATTATTTAGGCAAATTATTATACTTTTCGACTCTTCTCATTGAGATAATCTGGAAGGTAAAATTTTTTTTATCAAAATATAAAAAAATTAAAAAAGACGAAAGTAAGCCAAAATAATCCAATAAGCCAAATCTTATGTTGCTTATTTTCATATTTAGTGAATTTTTTTTATCTTTTGATCAAAAATTTTTAATTTCCTGATTTATCTCATCGAGATGATTTTAAAAAATAAAAAAATTTAATCAAAAGATGAAAAAAATTAAAAATAAATAAAAATTAAGCAAAATAATTGAAATTTAGCCGAAACAGGGCCTTAATGTCATATTTTCCTAGCTGAAGTAACCACAAACTATAGCCATGAACTCTTCGATCAGATTCCCAACCCTTGACCTCCCGAATAACCATTGATTTCTTCAGGGAACAATACATGGTTCTTCTCTCTTTCTCTCCTTTTTTTCACCAAAATCTTCAAAAAACAAGAATTGTTTATGCACTGTATATGGGTGTGTGTGCGTGTCTATATACAGTTCAAGTGAATACCCAATACTTCATTAAAAGAATCTTGGTGGGCATAGGGCAATGGTGGATTGTTAGGGCAATCTTGGTAAAAAGAGGAGGAGAGTTCAATAGTGCATGCCTAGGGATCAATAATGAAAAGAGACGAGAGATTGCAGAGAATGTAAGGTTGATGGAAGAGAATGAATAAAAGAGATGATGTCTTCGTCTTTAATAATGATTTAATTTTCTTATTTGATTCTATTTAATTTTATTTTAGTGAATTTTTCACTATTTGATTAAAAGAATTTTACTTCTTAAAAACTAATAAAAATATGAAAAAGTTCAAAAAAATATAAAAATAAATCAAATAAGTCAATAAATCAGATTTTATGTTTCTTATTTTCGTCCTTAGTGAATATTTGTTTTTATCTTTTGAACAAAAATTTTTATTTTGCCGTATTCTCTCTTTGAGCCAATTCAAAAAAGATTTATGTTTACCAAAAGATAAAAAATGTCCAAAAAAATAAAAGTAGATAAAAATTACATAAATTAGCCCAAACATAACGATTATATGGAAATTGCCAAGAGTGAAGTCTAGTTAGCAGCTGCCAAGGGTAGAGAAATGAGCTAGGTTTTTTTTTTTTTTTTTTTGAGATATCTCCGGGTGATTGGACTAGTTTACACGCTCCTCAATTAATTCATAAGAATCAAATCAATCAATCTCATCGTCCACTAATTAAGACCTAATTAAAATCGAAATAAAATCTCGTATTAACTAATTGCAATATTCTTTGCCATAGAAATAGTGGAATTCAAGGCTGTGGCCATTGGGGAATGGCCAGAGATCATGGCTTTTGACGACAAATTGCAAAACTGAAATCTTAAGGCCGCATTTGTTATTCTAGATAGGATTAAATAAAATATTTAAGAATGAGTAATATTATGGGCGTTACATATTTTTCTTAATGCCTGAGGTAGATAGAATTATATATATATAGTGAGAAATTTAATTAATGGTAAGTTAGAACAGGTAAAGAATGTAGTTAGAGTTGTAGAATAATTTCTTACTATTAAGTAAAAAAAACAAAATTCATAGTGTGGTACTTATACCACAAATAAGATATTGTAAATTCCTTATTCATTGAATTATTAATTTGATATTTGTATGTAAAACTAAAAATAAGAAAAGTGTACTAAAATATCAATTATTTTCAAATTATTTTTGCTTTTTAACAAAAATTATTTTTAAAAATAAGACAACACCTTTTGTTAGTTCACAATAAACAAATTATATTTTAGGAAAAGTTGTAGCGTCTTTGAAATCATTTTCATTTTTTATTGGCAAGAGGTTTTTGCATTTTAATACAATTTTAAAAGTGCATTAATATTATTTTTTTTTAATTTTTATTAGATTATTACCAACCGCCTATTAAACGATAAATTGCACAATCGAAATTATAAATGATACAAACAGAGATGCTAAAATGACACTTGGCCAATCAACGAAACCAAACAAAGTTGTCGCATCTTCGAAATTATTTTCATTTTCATTTTTCATTTTTGTTCTCTTATTGAATCAAAACATTGAAAAGTTCAAAAATATTAATTTATTTCATCTTTAGGCTAAAACCACTTTTAGAAAATGAAATATGTTAATAATATTTATATTTTTTAAATTTTCTCATCGATATCTATAAAACAAGATCTATATCAAATGAGAAAATTAAAAAATTAAAAACATTCACATTTTTACAAATTTGAAACATTACTAAAAAAATAGGCTTTTGCATCGGGAGATTCCGTCGCAAAAGGTCAATTAATCGTCGTAAAAAAGTATTTACGTCGACTTTGCATCGGCAAATGGAGGTAGTAATACTGGGATCGCAAAAAACTATTTGCGTCGGACTTTACCGTCTCAAATAAATTTGCGTCGGCAAAAATAACTTGTTGAGACGGCTTAAAAAACGTCACAAAAACATTTAAAAAACGATTTCTTTTGCGGCGGCTACTAATACCGTCACAAAAGTAACACTTTTTGCGTCGGTAAACTGCCGTCTCAAATATTTTTTGCGTCGGCCACTTTGCCGTCTTAAATACTCTTCTAAAATTTAAAAAAAAATAGTTATTTGCGATGAAAAAAGTCACAAATAACAATTTAAAATTAATAAATAATAAATTTGTTTAATTTTCTATCTAGAACAAAAATATCCAAACATCTAAATCTATTAAATTACAATAAAATATTAAAAATTACATTTAAATAATGTAAAACTCTTCTAATTCATAAATAACATTCGACAAATAAATTACAATCAATCGCATTAATCAAGAATATAAAATCATAAATATTATCCAATAACACCAAAAAAATTAAAAATATTACAAATGTTAAATCAATTACAAATTTATCACTACCCCACTAGTAAAATAACTTGATCACTTTAAACGAACAATGCCATTTTCCACCGAATAACCTGTTACAAAATTTAAAAAAAATCTCATTTATTCATGTAACACTTTTTCATAAATTTCATTTGCAACATTCTATATGTAATTATAGAAATTATAATAAAAATTAAAGATAACAAAAGCAAACAAGTAAAGAATAGTAACTAAGAAAATGAATATGTAAAAAAAATAACTTCAAAAGATTTTTGCACAACTTACCAACATTTTTTCTTACAAACTATTTTGACTTGTTTGCTTTATATTTTGAATACCTTCCATGTTAACAAGTATAAGCTAATCTCCTACCAAAACAATATTTATTATACAAAAAAATACAATTATATACAAACAAAACTAAATAGACACTACCACGAAAATTGTGATATCTGCAATCTAGGTAATAAATGCATGTATGACACAATTAAATGGTCGTCAGGGACATAAATTCACAATAGGAACTCAAGTCCATCAACACGTATATGAAAAGACTTCCTTTTTGCCCATTTTCACCAAAATTATAATGAAAAATAAAGATTAGTAAATCACTTTTCAAGATCATAACCTCCTACTCCCAACAATCCATTAAAATATCAATATAATGTCAAAAAAGTGGATGAAATAACCATTGTTACATTAAAAGTACAACAATGCAAATAAGATCATATAATGAAAATGAAGCAACAATATGCTGATTTATTCCAAGTTCCCAATCAAGTTGTAAAATTATAATCATTTCTTTCTAATTATAATTTATAAATTTATAATTTTAGCAAGACGTAATTCACAAATCCTGTCACGCCCTCGACTCCGAGGCACGTGAACACGCTTAAGTCTTTTCATGTTGTTTAATCCGTACTTGGAACTTCCTTTAAAGATGTGAGACCCGGTTCCATTTTATTTTTTAGGATATAGACATATTCGACGTGTTTATTTATGCTTATGTGTCATAGAACAGTATGTTTATATGTGTTTTGATACATGTTCGGGTTTAAAAATGCATGTAGAGTTGGTTACGTGGATCGAGGCATCGAGTATTTAACTCACTGAGGTAGGATCCTCGACTCTCATGTCTTAAAGGGATGCTATGTGTAATCGTATGTATTTTTACAGTTTAAAAATGTATGAAAAATTGATTTATGTTTTGAAAAGTCAGGTTTTGGTTCAAAATCATTTTACGTTGGATGAAACGGGTTTGGTTGAACAAAAAGGTTATTGTTAAAGTGTTTTTTTTTTTGGCTTTCCTTTGAGGATATGGGCTCGTGTATGTCCGTGGGTTTCAAAAATATGTGAGTTGGTGGTTTGATTCGAGTTTGAATGAATGTTGGCTTTAAATTTCAGCAAAAAGATCAATTCTTGGTGTAGAACCGCTTGAGGGACCACTCAATCGGTCTAGAGGGCAGTCTTGGGATGTTCTCGGGTTGCGTGACTACTGGACAGGCCGCTCGAGCGGTTTAGCCCGCGGTCTACTTTCACTGGTTGAAAATTTATTTTTAAAATCGATGTATCTCCCTCATCCAGACTGGGAATGGGGTCATTTTTGTACTCAAATTGAAGCCCAAGAAGTCTTCTTTTCAATGACACCAATCTCACAATAAAATTCTTTTTGTAGAAAAAATTATGATCAAAATAGTGAGAGTATGTTAAACTTTCTTAATCGTTTTCCATCCGTTTTTGGCCATATGTCTTGGAAAAGCTTATTTTTCATCCTTATTGGAACTTTTTATCAAACTTCTTGTTCCTAGGGAGTTTGTTGTGGGTGTTCCACGTGACCCGGGTGTCGGGGCGTGACGGTGGCGATTGGCCATTGGATCTTTTTATACATATTGGTGTATAATTATTTTATGGATTTTTCGTAGTTGAGCTACGTACTGATTTTTAAATGATTCTTTAGATGTGCTGTGGCAGTGCTTGGATTGGGTGCTTCTTCCCTCGGTTGTAATCCGTAAAGGGCATGGAGGGTGCTTCTTTCCTCAGTTTCAGCCCGAAAAGAACCGGTTGCCCCCGTGTGTGGCTGCGTTGTTGTAACTCGTATAGAACTTGTCATTACCTAGCAGGCCGTAAGTGGTCCAGGACTAGGGAAATGGACAGGAGTCTATAGTTGTTGCCTTTGTCTTGAGTTGACAGAGTCGGTACATAGAAATTATTTCATTATATTTTTCTCGGTTGTGTGATCTGAGTGAAAAATTACATTTTGATTACTGTTTTATCTAAACTATGGCACGTTATTTGCACTGTTAGCAATGCAAGGTTTTAAGGATGAAAAATCTTTTTTAAACTCCTGTGGTTGAGTCAGTTCCTACTATATGATTGGATATCCTGCTTTACGATTTTATAGACTGTTTCTATTAGGTTTCGGCTCACGTTGTAGGATTTTGTGCAAACCTTTTTCAGGTATAGGTGAACATGAGGAGTTAACCAAGAGATGCCTGTGGTAGCGGAAGACTTATTTTAGTTTTCCTTTTGTTTTGAGACATGTATTCTTACATGCGATGCCTGTTTCTAAAGGCGAGTTTTGTACACCTTAAGGCAATATATTTTATGCATGTATGAAATTGAATGTTTATTGTTTATGAGAGATGAGCCTTGGGTACTCTTTTATCCAAATGCAAGATTTTTGGGTTGATGGTTTTCCAACTAAAATTTTATTTTCATAAACAGTGTGTTGGTGGACTTTCACGTGACCCTAGAGTTTGGGGCGTGACAACTTGGTATCATAACTCTGGGGTCGAATACCTAAGAGCCATGGGAAGAGGGTGCATCACCTTGTGAGGATGTGCGTATGCATGATTGTATGTGTTTAAGTTTTTATAACATGAGTGTGATAGCCTGTTGAGCATGATAGTTTGTGTATACGTGGGTATGGAGGTGGGACCTTAGAATTGATTAGTCTTGCCTTTAGGCGTTTGGATTGACAAACTTGGAAGCCAAGTTAGAAAGGCATTTGGCCGACATGTTTTCTAGCAAGGAATCTGAGTAGATTACCCAAATGGACGCGTCTTTCTTGTCGGTTCTCCTCAGTATGTGAGACGTGTTTGCATAATCTTAAGTGGCTATGTGTTAGCATACTTATGTGTGTTATGCCTTTTAACCTGTTGTATGAAAGCTTATCCTGTTATGTTGCTTTCGTATAGAGTTATGTCCACGCGGGGAGGGCGAGGCCATGGTCGAGGCCGTGGCTGTGGTTCTGGCTGAATGGATGTTCCAGTCCTAGATATTGGGGATGCTAATGCACCCCAAGGACCGGTTGACGGGGTAGATCTGTTGCGTGAGATGGTAGGCTCCATCCAGCAGCTGGTTAAGGCCGCTAGGGGAAGGGAGAGTGTACTCGAACCGAGAGCGACAGTCGCAATGCGCGAGTTCCGACGTCTCGACCCTTCTACCTTTTCTGGGGATCCCAACCCCACGGTAGCCACTGAATGGCTGGAGTTGCTAACCAGGATTTTGGATACACTTCAGATTGTGGAGGATGATCTGAGGGTTTCGTTTGCGGCATTTCAGTTGAGAGGAAGTACCCACGAGTGGTGGAAGTTCGCCAGGACCATAGTGGGAGGCACTTGGGAGGCTTTCACGAAGGTATTTCTAGAGAAGTACTTTCCTGCGACCTTGAGAGACCGTTATAGGGAGGACTTCCTTTTCTTCATAGAAGGGACGATGTCAATTGTCCAGTACGAGGCCGAGTTCACTAGTATATCCCGGTTCGCACATGAGATTATGCCTACTAATGAATTCCATGCGAAGAGGTTCGAAAGGGGTTTGAGGCTCGCTATCCGGGATAGAGTGGTGGCATTTAGGATGCAGGTCTTCACAGAACTGGTGGAGATAGCCATGAAAGTGGAAGATACCCTGAACGCGATGCACATGGACAAAGAGAGTAGGAGTCAGCAGGATGGCGTATGTGTACGGTCTCAGGGGCACAAGAGGAAGCGCTATAGGCCGTCTGGTCCGGGGTCCTATTCGGTAGGATCGTATCAGCTACAGTTTTCTACACTTGCACCATCAGTGGCCTCAGCTGGGAGGCCAGAGCAGAGAGAGATCATTTGTTATCGATGCAGACAGCCAATGTATCGATCACCTGAGAGCCCATTGGGGGGCCAGGTTCAAAGTTCAGTGCCTGTTCAGTCTCAGGGAAGAGGGCCACCGATATGTTTTGAGTGCGGACAGTCTGGGCACGTCCAGAGGAACTCCCCCCGAGGAGGGAGTATACAGAGTACAGCGGGAGCACCAGTTGTTTTATCTGCCTAGGACGTATCAACAGCCTAGAGCTCAAACGTCCAGGTTTGCAGAAGGGGTGCCTTAGTACATTCTAGCAAACAGTCGACAGTCTAGGGCCACAGTGGATAGAATAGAGCACTACAGGGTAGAGCATATGTCCTTGTTGACCCTAGTTCTTCCAAAGCAACGGTCATGCCTGATGCTTCTGCTACTACATCCATGATCAGAGGTACTCTCTTAGTATATAGATCATGGACCAGTGTTCTTATCGACACGGGAGCATCGCATTCATTTATTTCCTCTATTTTTGCATCTATATTGAGGTTGGAGACAGACTTGTTGGATAGTGCATTGAGCGTAGAGAACCCAGTCAGTGGGTGTAGACACCCCAATTTGACCCCTCCAAATCTTAGGCGAATTCGATGATGAAAACAGGTGGAATAGTGCCTCAGTACGATCCTCGGGAGGTGATCCAAGCTCGG
>JAULJZ010025401.1:0-15441 GCA_032270985.1 Heliamphora pulchella | reverse complement strand
AGTTTATTCCACCTTAAGATCTGTGATGCCAGCGTTGGTGTCAACCCAAAGTTTAAATTACGAAAGTTGAAATGCTAGCGATGAACCCATGGTGCCCAACAATTTTCATCATAAATAATTTTCATACACCAGGGACGTACCCAGGGTGTACAAAGAGAATATATCTCAAAACATTTCATAAAATCGACAACCAAGGACGCCTTAGACTTAAAACCGAAGAAATGATAACTCCAACATTCCTAAACCCATAACGGTGTATACAAGATGGACTCCAACATGATATGGTTGCGATTATGATAATGCCCATGGTGGTACAACATATATCTCAAAGTACAACTACTTATAGCATGTCATAATACTAAGCATGGTAAGATGTACGAATCAACATAGCATAAGATACAAGTCTTTAATGCACACGGTACAACCATTTGAAACATGGGTACAACTTTCGAAACATGATTATAATCTCATGGCATGGTCATTTGTCATCATGTATTTACATTAAATTATTATTTACTTAATTTAAATTAAATTAAACATGTAAATCATGTCACACAACAAATGCATGCTTCACCATGCACTTAACCATTTACTAGTCAACTTTCAACCACTTATTTGTATACTACAGTAGCATTTTGAGGTACTTAGATTTTGATTTTTGATCACAATTTAGATAAAAATATTATTTACAACTCTTATGTATAACACTAAGACTCAACTCTAAGATAACTAAATGATTTAACCCTCACAAGTGAAAACAGTTTAGCACTGTTTAGAAAATTTACTGAACATCGGTTTATGTTGGTCTCGATTTTGGGGCATCAAAACAGTTCCTACTGAGCTCAATTTTGGATATATTTTAGTTCAAGATGTCTTCTACAAGTCACATGAAGAGTTCTCAGGGTAGTTCTTAAGAATATCTTGGAGAAGTAACTCGATTTAGAAAATGTGTTTAGGAGGCGTCAAACACTCAGCAGAGTTGGTACTTAATAGAGAGTTTTAAAATTATTTTGGGTATCATACAAAGGCTTTTGGATATGATATTTGGATAGAAACTATATTACAATGTCCCTAACATTTTTAGAGAAGACCACTTTTGAAGAAAATCACCAAAAATAGAGGTTTGGGGTTGTACAAAAATATGAGACAAAAGGTTCTTTTAATCATTGAACATAAATAGAGAGTTTTAGAGGTTATTTGACCATTCTAAACTCAACATATGGGGCTCATTGTTTGTGAATAGCAAGATAAACATGTTGGCTACAATTTTTATGAAGACACTTAAGCTCAGTTCACGTTTGAAAATGGAATTTTGGGCTCTGCAATCCAGACTGGTAGAAAAGCTATATGTTTTGGTAGAAAAATTATATCTCGAGTTCTGTCCATTCAAATCGGTTCAAACAAATTTTGGATGAAAGATTACATAAAAATATAAGTTTGGACATAAATATTACACTTAGAACAATGTTTTAGATTTAGTTATGATTTTTCAAAAATCTAGACAGAGAGTTCAAAAAGTAACGTAAGACTTGAAGGTTCACTAAACCTAGACTATGATACCAAGCTGTGACGCCCCGGCTTCCGGGCACGTCGAGACATACGTAAATATAAAATAAATGGGTATTCTAACTACTCATTCATAAATATGCATTATAATATTACATCATTAAAGTTTCAACGCTAGCCCAAAATATATATAAGCATTATAATTTCACAAAGAAATTACAAAAATTATTATGAACGCTAGGAAACAAAACAAAAAGAAACAAAAAGATAACTTGATCCTTCTTCCAAGCTTCATCGGGATTCGCCTGTTCTGGGAACTCACCCTGATTGTCGTATCCTTCTTCGTGGGGAATCTCTTCTTCAAACACTTCCTCCTCACCTGTGGCATGAAGCCATAAGCCAAAGCCTAAAAAAAGCACTCCAAAATCTCTAACCAATCTCACGACACAAAATCATCAAAACACATTTCATACAACACTTTTAACATTTATATGTCAAGGAAATAGACAATTTTGAAATATATAACATGGTAAAAAGGTAAAATGTAAAGGTGACTAATCATGCAAGGACTATGATAATAAAAGCGATGCAATGCAAATGCCTAATCCAACCATACTCGAAGAAACAGAAATATGAATTCGACGCCAGGAATTGCAAGAATAGACTTTATGAAAAGTTGATCACCAAAGCCATCATCGAGTCTCGTTGCGAATAGTAACCACGTCACATTGACTTAAAGCCACAACTGTTTTACTCAATGGAAACAGTGTGGGGGCGGGCCACATTCTCCGGACCAACCAATATCCAATGATCGATCAACATATATATATATATATATATATATATATATATATCCAATTTATCCAACCTTAAAATCGTGATGCCCGCGTCGGTGTCAACCCAAAGTCTAAATTACGAAAATCAGAATGCTAGCGATGAACCCATGGTGCTCAACAATTTTTATTATAAACAATTTTCATACACCAGGGACGTACCTAGGGTGTACATAGGAAATATATCCCAAAACATTTCATAAAACCAGCAACCAAGGACGCCATAGTCTTAAAACTGAAGAAATGATAACTTCAACATTCCCAAACCCACAACGGTATATACAGGATGGACTCCAACATGCTATGAATGAAATTATGACAATGCTCATGGTGGTATAATATATATCTCGAAGTACAACTACTTATAGTATGGCATAACACTAAGCCTGACAAGATATACGAATCAACATATCATAAAGTACAAGCCTTTATAGCCAAGGTGCATTCATTTGAAGCATTGGGTACAACTTTTGAAATATGGTTATAATCTCATGGAATGGCCATTCGTCATCATATATTTACATTAAATCATTATTCACCTAATTTAAATCAAATAAAACATGTAAATTATGTCACACAACAAAAGCATGCTTCACCGTACACTTAACCATTTACTAGCCAACTTCTAACTACTTATTTGTATACTACAGTAACATTTTGAGGTACTTAGATTTTAATTTAAGTTATGACTTTTTGTCACAATTTAGATAAAAATATTATCTACAATTTTTATGTAAAACACTAAGACTCATCCCTAAGATAACTAAGTAATTTAACCCTCACAAGTGAAAATGGTTCAACATTGTTTAGAAAATTTATTGAAAATAGGTCTCTGTTGGTCTCAATTTTAGGGTATCTAAATAGATTCTATCAAGCTCAATTTTGGATATGTTCTACTTCAAGTTGTCCTCTACAAGTCTCATGAAGAGTTCTCAGGATAGTTCTTAAGAACATCTTAGAGAAGTAACTCGATTTAGAAAATGAGTTCAGGAGGCGTCAAACACTTAGCAGAGTTGGTCCTTAACAGAGAGTTTAAAAATCAGTTTGAGTATCATACAAAGGCTTTTGGATCTGCTTTTTGGACAGCAACTAAATAATAATGTCCATAACATTTTTTAAGAAGATCACTTTTGAAGAAGATCATAAAAAATAGAGGTTTTTGGTTGCACAAAAATATGTTATAGAAGGTTCTTTTAATCAATAAACATAAACAGAGAGTTTCAGAGGTTATTTGACCATTCTAAACTCAACTTCTAGGGTACATTTGTGGTGGATAGCTAGATAAACATATTGACTACAACTTTCAAGAAGAAACTTAAACTCAGTTCACGTTTGAAAATGGGGTTTTGGGCTCTGCAACTCGAATTGGTCTGAAAACGACATATTTTGGTAGAAAGGTTATATCTCCGATTCTATCCATTCAAATCAGTTCAAAAATATTTTAAATGAAAAATAACATAAACATTTAGATTTGGACATAAAGAGCACACGCAGAACAATTTTTTAGATTTAGTTATGAGTTTTCAAAAGTCTAGACAGAGTGCTCAAAAACCTCAAATCTCAGGCCTTGTTATGTTCTAGCCACCTAGCATATTGTGTGTCAAGTTTTTGTCCATTTTCTTTGTATGCATAGTTTATACACTTATATATCAAAACTCCAAAACGTATAGAAGTCATAAAACTCAAAGATATCAACATACAAACACATATCAATCCACAAAAAATTTTGGACAGTCCCTTATTTCTTACTATGATGCCTTTTTAATTCATGTTTTGATTCTTGTTCTTGGTTGTATTTTAAGAGATGAGTTGAGAGGAGTTTGGAATGAGCTTAATCAGAGAGTTTAGAGGTTTTTTTACCTTATAGAGATTGAGTTAAGGTTGAATGTTGGTTAGGACTTAGTTTTAAGAATCTTCCTAGCCCTCCTTTGACTCCATCAATGTTTTCCTTTTTATTTCTCCTTCTTTCTCTCCCACATGTGAAGAACACTTTTAACACTCAAAAATTTGGTCTCTCTCTCTCTCTCTCTCTCTCTCTCCTCTTTGTCTAAAATGGAAGTGCAGTGGTGCCAAAGGTTGCATTTTATAGAAAGAAGAGGTGGTAGGTGCAATAATGAGGTATAAGGTAATTTTTCAATTTTTCTCATTTTTGATTGGTTGTATGGCAAGGTGGAGTCTTTTTGAGAAATTTACATTCATATTTTGCAGATGGGGTTTCGGCTAGGGCTATTTGGGAAGACCAAAATTCTGGATTTTTCTTTAATTGTTTGTTTTGTGATGTTTTGGTACTACATTATCTAAAAAAATGCTTTAAAAATTAATTTGATGTATCGTTTTAGTCTTCATACTTATCAAAACATATTATTTTAGTAAGTTTATGATTAATTTAGTATTTTTATGATTTATTATAATTTTTGCAATATTTGATTAATTAGGTATAGGCAATTAAGTCAAATTAAGCCAATTTGTCAAGATATGACTTTTTAACTTAATTAGGTGCGTAAGAATTTTAATAATGACTTATTTTCTTTTATTGGCCTAAAATATTATATTATTATGAATGTTACTTGTTTGAATATTTTTGGATTATAATGATATTTGATTTGTATATATTTTTCTCAATTTAAGCTTAAAATGTAAAAAGTAATTTTTTGGCACATTCTCCTAGGCACAACCGGCCACTTGAGGGTATTTTGGTCATTTTTGTTATTTTATCTTTTCCTCTCTATTTTAATTTAAATATTTTATTTAGGCTGTTCACGTGTCAAATTTTGAGTTTTTAAGACTTTTTGGTGTATTAGGGGCAAAATAATTATTTTATCTTTTTTATGAGAATTTTTTATTTTTAATTAGGTCAATGACACCGATCTTTCATGAGATTCACTAAAATATCAACCATCTCCCTTGTCATTTCTAAAATGTCACTATATACCCCTCTGCTGTGACTGTTTGCTTCAAAGTCCCCTCTTCATTTGATTTCCGTTAAGAACAAGGACGGATATTGCTGACATATGCTACAAAAGGGTTGTGATATTCCAATACTACCCTTGATAAAATATTTGGACATCTTAGCCTTCTAATATGATGTGAAATGTCCATATTACCTCTATTTTATTAACCATTTGAGGCAAAACTACCCTTAGTGAGGTTTCTTCATAACCTGTGCATTTTCACTTTGATTGTAGCTTACTTTTTAGTTTCCCCCACTCCCACTCCCACTCCCATTCCCCCTTTCCTATCCACAGCCTCACCCCACCATCATCCTCTAGCGCCAGCCTTCAAGTATGGCCCAATTATTTATTTATTTTTTTAAATATACATGTAATTAAAATACATGTGATATGATCAGATTATTCGTAAATATTTTTAAATATACATATATAATTAAAATGCGTGTGATGTAAGATTAAAATGTCTATGTCGAGCAATGTGGGGAACAATCAGAATTCAACTTACCTAAAATACAAAAATAAAAATTGCATGCGTGGTTAAAGAGCTATGGTAAGGATCTTAGAATCTAAAAAGAATTGAGCAAGACTGTACTATGTATGTTAAGTTGGCGCTTGCAATTTCTGGGAATGATGTAACCCCACTAATCTGAATGCAATCTTATAATCTTCATCAGCCCATCCTATCCAATCAAATCAACCAAGCCATGATAATGCAATAGAGGCTAACGAGAGGACCATGGGTTTCGTAGGTGAAATTTTTTTTACAAGAGTTCAATTGATAGAAGAGAGTGTTGGTTTGTTGAAGATGTTAGTAACTGCAAGTCTTGGAGTGTCTACTCTAGCTTTGTTATTTGCTTTAGTTAAATAGTGATTTTATCTCCTGTTGTAGCTACTTTCTCAAGTGCATACCCTAGCATATAATACTTGAATGTAACAAAAATTATTGTATTTTGTTCTTTGTTACATGTATTTTGTAGTAATTAATATCAGAATCATGCTTATGTGCTAATCATTGAAATCAATTCACATATATTGATTGATAACAATTAAAAACAATTCACATATATTGATTGAAAATTATTGAAATCAGTTTACATGGCCATATACAAAACATATGTTTTCTATAAAGTACAAAAGTTATTTACAAAAAAGTAAATATGGTCTATGTGGCCTTCAGTGCTCATACTCCTCTAAAAATTGAAGATGGTATGTGGCCTTCAAAATATATGGCAGTTTCTTGAAGAACCCTTTGTACAAGTGCTGCTTTCATAAAAAATAGTATTGCTTTCATCATAAATAGTGTTGCTTTCATCAAAAACCAACTTCGGCAGCAAATGCCATATACAAAAACCACTACAGCAAAATGCCCTATAGAAAAACCAACCTCGGCATAAACCACTGCAGCAATAAACCACTGATGCGTTCATAAAAAATTGTGCAGCACCAAACCAGCATATCCATTACACCAAAAAAAGCCACTGCAGGAAATGCCCTATACAAAAATCACTGTAGGAAATGCCCTGTACAAAATCAACCTCAGCAAAAACCAAAGTAGCAGGAAACCAGTGCTACTTTCATCAAAAGCAGTGCAATACCAAACAAGCATACCCGTTTCACCAAAAAAGCCACTGCAGCAAATACCCTATACAAAAACCAACTTCGGCAAAAACCACTACAGCGCCAAAAACCAGTGCAGCAAACCACTGCACCCAAAACTACTACACCCAAAAAGCACTACAGTAGCAAACCCATTTCCCCAAAACACCTATACAAAACTTATGCCCTAAAAACATGCACCAGCATACCCATTTTACCAAAACAATTGTGGACCAAAACCTATACAAAACTCCACTGCACCCAAAAAACACAATCCACAAAAACAACATTGCATGCAGATCCAACATTATCTGTATTGAACATTCCTGTATGTCGATGCCCTGTCGATGGAGATTCTTTAGTTGCTCTGGATAAAGTAGGTCCTTCAACATTGTCTACTTGTAGAAAAAGATCAATAACACAGGTTCTAGCGTGTAACCTAAACATGTCGATGACATCTAAATCAAACCCGACTATGGTTTTAACCCCATCCGTATTGTAATGCAAAGTCAGCTTTAGCCCAACCCCAGTCAGCATGTTAGACAATGCAGCTTGTGTAACATCATCTAACAAATCCAAATAGTTATACCTATCTGGATCAATATTCCTAATACAACTCAACCGTTGATCAAAGTGGACTTTAATAACAAAAGTAAGAAATGATGCCATATCTGCAATAGAAAAAAACAAGTTTAAGCAAGGATAAATTCATAAAAAAAATCATCAAAACCATCACATTCTATAGACATTGTAGCAAAGGTAGGAGATGAGTTTTTCTCATTGCTGTGAATTTATATAAGAGGGGCATTGTTTTCTTTTAGCAAAAAATGGACACACAGAAATATAGCAGATAGCTAAAAAAGAACACATATGTGGACTTCATCAGATTTTATATTCAATCTTATCTCTCATGTCCCACAAACAAATTGGCCCATATATATAGACATATATAGACACATACGTATAGCAGACAGAGAGAAATGTAGACACATTGGCCCCGTTTGGGTGATTTGCTTATTAGCAAATAAGCCAAATCCCATTTAAGCTACATCGTTTAGGTCGCTTGTGGCTTATTTGCTTATTTACTTATAAGCAAGGCTTCCCAAACGAGTTTATTTGCTTATATGCTTATAAGCTAACTTATTTGGCTTATTTTGGCTTATTTGGCTACCTAAACAAGCTTATTTGGTTTATTTAGCTTTTGGCTTACGAGTAAGTGTACTTACATAGATTACTTTCACAGATCCAAGCACAGCTGCTTGTTTGGACTGCCAACTCATCAAGTGGGTTCTACAGTTGAATTTATCTGTTTGAGGAGTGCTAACAGATAAATTTATCTGTTTGAGTGCTAAAAGGTTTGAAAGAGCGTTTTTTAGATGAAAAGCATTTTTTACAAGAAAAGCATTTTTTAGTTTTCGAATAAATTTTTATAATTGAATCCATTTATTACGTAGAACTCGTCGAGTTTTCTTATTTTTAAAAAAAATTAGATTGATTTCATAACTGTAACTAAGTGATTGAATAATATTTGTTTAAATTATAACTTTTATTTATATTATTTATAAAAAAATATTATGTGATTACTTAGTTACAGGTATCGGGTCAACCTAAAGTTTTACATAGATAACAAACTTATTGAATTTTACGTAATAAACGGATCCAATCATAAAAATATATTTAAAAATTAAATAAAAAATATGAACAAAATCTAACTCATTTGAGATGAATTTATTAAAAATATGAAATTATCACATATTAACTTATTGAATTTTTCTGTTTGTATAGTTATAAACATGTAAACAAATAAATTTATTTACAACAGATAAATTTATCTGTTACATGCTAGTTGCTATGCATCTAGAAAAATTTATTTAAAATAGATAAATTTATCTGTTTTGTATTTAAATACATTCATTTTCAACAGATAAATTTATCTGTAAACTATAAACATTTATTTATAACAAATAAATTTATCTGTAATTAATCTTCGTTGAGAATGCCTAAATGAAAATTCGAGGAGAGCTTTATCTAAATAATTATAAACTAAAAGGTTGAGATTAAGTTCACAGATAAATTATTTAGCTTAAATTAAGCTCACAGATAAATTATTTAGCTCACAGATGAATTAAGTCTACAAATAAACTAAAAGGCTGAGATTAAACTAACAGATAAATTATTTAGATTAAATTAAGTTCACAGATAAATTATCTGGCTCACAGATAAATTAAGCTCACAGATAAACTAAAAAGTTGAGATTAAACTCACAGATAAATGTTTATAGTTTACAGATAAATTTATCTATTGAAAATAAATATTTATAGTTTACAGATAAATTTATCTGTTGAAAATGAATTCATTTAAATGCAAAACAGATAAATTTATCTGTTTTAAATAAATTCGTCTAGATACATAGCAACTGGCATGTAATAGATAAATTTATCTGTTGTAAATAAATTTATTTGTTTACATGTTTATAGTTATACAAACAGAAAAATTAAATAAGTTAGCATATGGTGATTTCATATTTTTAATAAGTTTATCTCAAAAGAGTTAAATTTTATTCATATTTTTTATTTAATTTCTAAATAGTTTCTTATAATCAGATCCGTTTATTACGTAAAATTCAATAAGTTTGTTATCCATATAAAAATTTAGGTTGACCCGATACCTGTAGCTAAATAATCACATAATGTTCTTTTATAAATAATATAAATAAAGGTTATAATTTAAATTTTTTTTTAAACAAATGTTATTCAATCACTTAGTTACAGTTATGAAATCATTCTAATTTTTTAACAAACAAGAAACTCGACGAGTTCTACGTAATAAATGGATTCAATTATAAAAACATATTCGAAAACTAAAAAACGCTTTTCATGTAAAAAACGCTTTTCATATAAAAAATGCTCCTTCAAATCTTTTGGCACTCAAACAGATAAATTTTTCTGTTGACACTCTTCAAACAGATAAATTCAGCTGTGAGACCCACTTGATGAGTTGGCAGTCCAAACAAGCAACTATGCTTGGATCTGTGAAAGTGATCTGTGTAAGTAGACTTACTCATTGGCTTATAAGCTAGCTAATTTATTTATTTGCTTATGTTCTTATTTTTAGCATATTTGGTTACTCAAACGACGTGGCTTATTTTTTAATTTTATAAGCCAATAAGCAAATAAGAAAAATTACCCAAACATGGCCATTCTATGAACTTTTTTAGGTAATGTAGATAATGTAGAAATCCAAGAAGGGATAAGAAACTAGAGGCACACGCACACATTTTATGGACACTTGAAGAAATATAGCAGACAGGGCCCCGTTTGGGCAAATGGAAGAAGTGAAATGAAGAAGAAAACCCTAATAGTACTTACCCAACGAAAAAAGGTAACCCAAACTGGAGAAAGTTTCAATCGTTGATGGAGAAAGTTTGAATTATGAACTAAAGAGCTTCAATCGTCGATGGAGATAGCTTCAATTGTTAACCCATAGCTTCGATCATGTCTCGTGATGATGAATATTGTCTTAATCTCTTGATCAGAACGTGTTGAGTGCTTTCGGTGAAGTTAACACAGAGCTATCAAGTTGAACATTCAGTGGTTTTTGTAAAATTTGTAGTTTTTAGTAGCACAAGGTAGTTTAGTGGTTTGGGCAGAGACTTTTTCACTTGATGGAAAAGCCCACCAATAGGAGGCACACACGACGCAAGCTTCAATACGTTAAAAGGGCAAAATCGACTTTTAACATTGATTATATTTCAAAATTAGATTATTCAGTAAAACTAAGGGGCAAATAAATAATTGTTGTTGCACCGTTAACGGAGTTACTCAACAATATCTGACAAGGGTGTGCAGTGACATTTCAGAAACGACATGGGAGGTGATTGATGTTTTAGTGAATCTCAGATAAGGTCAATGTAATTTATCCTTTTTAATTTAATATTTCATGATAATTAATCAATTTAAAATGTTGAAAGTTTTCTTTGGGTATTAGAGTTTGCCTCTTTAATGTTAGGCCTTCTAAGGAATCTAAATCAAATTAGGGTTTCTAACCTTTTAGCGATCTAAGATCTCATGGCCTAACCGTTACTAATACTAAGATTTGAATCAGGTCCTTACAGCAGGGATGGAGTCTTCTTGGGAGATCCTTTCACTAAGGACTTATCAAATCAAACTGACTTATTACGGGTTTTTCTTTTTTGGGGTGGTCTGAATTCGTTATGGGCCGAACTAATCATGGATGGCCTTGTTAGGTAACCTGAGTGCTCTTTGCTCTGGGCTGAATTTTAGGCCTATTAATTAGTCTGCCTCTAGTTACATATGTTTAAAATTTTAGTGTTTCAAATTTATGTATTTGTCTCTAAATATTTCAATATATTTTATTCGTTATGATTGCTGCTTAAAATTAAAAAGTGTGAAAATATTCCATAGACATTCCATGGTTTATCGCATGAGAATTTGACGTAATCACAAAAATATGAATTGATGATGGCCATTTAGTTTGCAGAAATATGGGTAAGAAATTTAGTTTTTAATTTTTTTCATAATGTATAAATATTTTGTATTTTTATTAGATTTATTTTGTAAAATAATATTTTTTTTGGTAAGAAAATTATTATCGTGGGTCTCATATTTTTCTGTGACAATGAACACATGTAAGAAAATAAATGAATTTTTTTTTTCCGTCAACTAAACGAACCCTTAGACGGGGTTGGCCTTGGTGGCATCCGAGCAAAGCCGCCGCCTAGGGCTCTTGATTTTTTGCTAAGATTTTGGGATCCCATTTAGATTTAAATTCTTTTTATGCTGATGATATTTGATGGATCACAAGTGTTAATTATTTTTATTTGTAAGTTTTTTGTCTTAAGTGCAAGTCCTTCTTACTTGCTTTTAGTTATTTTTTCTTTAAGTTGTAATAATTTTAATGTTATTCTAAGCCATCAAAGTTTTTATATAATTTAAAATTAATTCAAACATTTAAGATGTTAAATAATACGAATAGAACATAAGAAAATAAAAGTTACAACCAAAATATACTTAAGTTATAATTTTTTTATTCCAGAATATTAATTCTAGTTTTACCAATTGTAATCAAACATAAAATACTGAATAAAAAAATATTTTATTATTAAAAAGCTCATATATATATATATATATATATATATAGGTTAAAAGTTTGATGTATAGGTGGTACTATGTTTATTCACTTTTTTTCGTAAATTAAATTTTATTAAAACATAACTACAAAATACTTTGTTGGCTTAAACTTTTATAATTAATTTTTAAATTTTTCTTAAAATTTTTGAGGGCCCATATTGAAACTCACTTCGGCCTCAAAACCTGAGGGACCGCCCTACCCTTACAGTACTCTCCATTCAGTAGAATATCTATAAAACATGCCTATTTCTATTGGGTAAGCAAATAATAATAATAATTATTATTATTATTATTTTTACATACTTCACCACCAGTACCAAAATTCTAATGTACAAAAGGCCCAAAGAAAAGCAAACAAGTAAAAAAAAAGTGGCTAAGAAATGCCAAACTACCTTCAACACAATCAAACAAGTTCCATGATAAAAAAAATTTTTTTAAAAAAAAACTAGGTTCATGGCTACAAAACATGTTCCATGATACAACAAAATATATTTTATCAAATGTAGCAAAAAAAATTGTTCAAATACAATAAGTAATATCAAATTTTTTATTTCCTTCTTTTGGTATCAATGTACTATGCATCTCAAACATTAGTAATATGATCTTCATGATCCATGTTGACCTTAAAAAAAAATAAAAATAAATGATTCAGTACCATATTTAATTAAACAATGAACGTCCAGTAATCATAGGGGTATTTGGCAAAGCTATTTTTAGGTTTCTGCTATTAATTTTAGTTATAAATTAATTTTTTTTTTACAATCATAACTTTTGCTACAAGTTGTAACTACTTTTTTTTTATTTTAGTTACAAACTACAATATTTATTAAATACTCATAACTTCTGCTATAAGTTAAAATTTATAAGTTACTAAATTCAAAAGTCCCAAACACCATCATAGTTGGATAACTTCTTTCTAATAACATATTCATATGCTTTCATTCAAACTTTCAAATTATGATAATATAATTTGTCAGTTGGTGTTAACTAAGTGCTTAGATCATTCAAAAAAAAATTACATTTAAATTAAAACTCTCATCTGTTTCAAATACACCAAATCCATAGCAACAGTGGTAGCGTATGCATTTCTAGCATACTGCTTGTAAAAAAAAATATAAAATAACAAGAGCTAGTCACTATTATAATGAAAATAAAATAAATATGTTAAAAAGTAATTAAATAAAAAACTTCACTAGCTGTAGTGTTTTTATTTATTTCTTTTTTAGCACCTTTTTCAACGGTAGACACCTTTATTTTTATGGTGGTCAATCCTTTTAACGCTCAACTAATGGATCAAGTATATTTTCCTCATTTTTCGATCCTACAACAGTATATGCACATGAGCCCGATTTTTTTTATAAAGTTCTTGGGACGAACAAGTGAAAGACTTACTGTTTTCATGAACTTCTTTCACTTCATGAAATTTGCATTTAATTTTAGTTCACATATTCTTGCTAGCATCTTCTCACACCTATTTCATTATCTATTGTAATCAAATGTGAAAGTAAATGGAAGCTCTGATGCAGTTGAGCACTGGTCATGCATTGGTATATATAGAACTGTTGTTACAATGTGTACAAACAAAGTTATAAGATCATCGCAATATTATATAGTTACAAAGGATAAAGATAAGATTGTGATAACATTTATTTGTCATTATCTAATAGCTCCCGCCAGCAAGCTGAAGGACGGGGAGAACCTTCATCTCAGAGCAAAGATTTTAAAATTTAGAACCTTTATCTTGGTGCTGATGTAGTAGACGGAGAGATCACCACGAGCGATTTTTTTTTTGATCAGTAAAAAGAAATTTACAGTCACCACCCAAACAAGAACACTTGGGACTTAAATTTCAAGGGAGTAAGGCCAAAGCCCAAGTAAAATACAATTGATAAGACGTCAACCAAAAAGAAGAAATACAAAAAAAAAAGAAATACAACAACCAACCTAACACTAGTACAAAAAAAACACCAACATCTAAAATTAACATACAGAAGCACAATACCCACACCAAACAACACCGCCACTGAAATACATAAAAAACAAAACATAGACTCCAACAAGCAGCACCAAAATCTAGCAGCAACAAGCACATAATATAATGACTCCCACAAACACACAACCAAAGAAAAGCCCAAAGCTCAACAAAACTACTCCAGTTGGACCATGACAAAACAGCCATTCGCGTACAAAATGATATTCAATTTTTTCATGCTTAATGCAAGCATATAATATGAGTTTTGCTATGATGTATGTGGCACCAATATTATCGCATCCCAATGGGTGGAGAAAGAAGGTAGAGACTCAATTCAAAAACTAAAAATAAAAAAAAGAGATTGGATCCATGGGAGTTTGGCCGCAGCATCAACAAGAGACTTATATTTTGACTTAGTAGAAGAGCTTGCTATTGCCTACGGTTTTCAAGAGGACCATGAGACCAAATTGGTGTTAGAAATGTATACTAAAAGTCATACATTGTAATAATTTTTTAGTATTAATTTTATTCATTAATAAAATTTGTTTAGTTTACAGTATTAATCCTAACATGTATAATAATTAATATAATAATAGACATGTATATTTACTACTAGCATGAAACCCGTGCTATGCACGATTTAAAGAATTAAGTTAATTTTTAAAATAATTTGTAATCTTTTTCCAATTTAAATATGTTATTTGTTGCTATTTCTAAATATATTTTACCTAATATAATTTTAGTCTTTGAATGAGCCGGATGACATGTTTTGGCACAACCATGCATGTACTTGTTGGCTTATTTTCTTTTTGTTGCATATTTTAATTTTTTTATATTTTGATAAAAATATTTTTACTTTTTCAACTAATCTTAATGAGAGAAATTGAAAAAATATAATAAATTGATCAAAATAATAAAGAAACTCCACTAAACTTAACCATAATAGTTTGACGAAAAGAAATTGATTAAAAGTTTGACCAAATAAAATGTGTCAAGTACGTACCAGTGAATGCCACGCAAAGCAAGGAATAATTTTTCTTGAAAAAGAAATTTAGGCTTGTAACCTATCGTGCAACACTCTTGAAAAAGATATTTATAATTTGCCTAGATGTGCTTGAAGCAACTTGTGCTATTTTATAGTTAATGACTTCATGGAGGTTGGACTAAAATCCCCCAAAAAAAAAGGGAAATCAGATTTGAATGGAAGAGGAAAACATAGTGGAGTGGGACTGCAGGATGCATTTTCATTTTTTATTTATTTAATTTTTTTAGTTAATGAATAATAAATTATTAAAATTCTCATAAAAGGGAGAACAAGATTTAGGGATGTGAAAGAGGAAAAGGTGAGGAGTGAAAGGAAAATTAATTTTAAAATATAAATATAATTTTATTTGAAAAGAATATACACACACACACACACACACACACACACA
>JAULJZ010025390.1:0-15441 GCA_032270985.1 Heliamphora pulchella | reverse complement strand
AAGGAATATCAAGATGCCGATTAAATTAAATTGTCAGTAATTAAATTTAATTTGCGGGTATCAAAAATCTTAACGTAAGGAGAAATAGTAGGCATTTAATAACAGGAGCTCAATGCTATATGGTCTTGAGATTATGGGTTATAGTGCAATTATAGTTCTTTAGAGGTGTGAACTATAATTCAGTGTTTTATGGAATTTGCAGAAACCACTGCTAGTTTTCCATAATTGCAGATACCGCTATGAGGTTTTTTTAATTGCAGAAACTGCTGATACGTGTCTGTGTTCCACTGGAAGTCTTACTCATAATTATTCCATAGGTCCCTGCTGTAGCCCTATATATATGCGGGTAGGCTGAATCAGTTCCATAACTTGTCTTCTAAGACTAAAGCTGTCTTGGTTCTGCCGGTACGAGTTCTCAAAGGATTATAGCCCACACTATATCCGGGAATCGCATAAGGAAATACAGTAGAAGATCTGACAGGAGCTTCAACTCGGATTCAAATCGTAGTTGAAGATTCAATCGGTAAAAGGTATTCTTCTATATTAACTTCGGATGCACGGATTTTATTTTGATCGTTCGTCATCAAAAGTTTTATCTAGAGCTCGTTTTGGCGATTGCCCGTCTTGTTAATTGTTTCTGTTAATCGTTTGTAAAAACAAAGATCTTGGCAATCTTGCCTCCAACACCTACTTCCACTGAGGTATCTCTAAGGGTTGGAGGGTCCCTCTTGGTCTTTGGTGCTCAGCTTTCACTTGCTTACAGGCAAGGCATTTAGCTACGAGATTTGCTATATCTTTCTTTATGCCATCCCACCAATAGTGCCTCCTCAGATCGTGATACATCTTTGTCTCTCCAGGGTGGACAACAAAAAGTGACTGGTGGTGCTCCTTTAAGATGTCTCATCTCAGATTCTCGACATTTGGGACAAAAAGTCGTCCTAGGTATGTCAACTGCCCATGTTTGTCGACTACCCACCCTGGCTTTGATTCCTCCGCAATCAGATGCCTTCGAATAAATTCAGACTCCTGGTCGAACTTTTGGGCTTCCACAATCCTCTAACAAATATTTTTTGTTGCTACTGTTAGGCAAAAATAGCTTCCATTCTCCGATTCTAATGTTTGGAGTCGAAATTCGTTGAGTGTCCTCATCATGTTCCATTCTCTTGATGCTATACAAGCCATCGTGCTTCTCGTCTTTTGGATAAGGGCGTCTGCAACCATGTTAGCCTTGCCCGGGTGATAGGCTAATGTAAAATGATAGTCCTCTAAATACTCCATCTAGCGGCGTTGTCTCATATTAAGATCCTTTTGGGTGAACAGATATTTCAAACTTTTGTGATCGGTAACAAGCTCGAACCGTTCTCCGTATAGATAATGCCTCCATAACTTCAGTGCGAACACCACTACGACAAGCTCCAGATCGTGGGTAAGGTAATTCTGTTCATGAGGCTTCAATTGTCTTGACCCGTAAGCTACTACCCTTCCATTCTGAATTAGTACACATCCTAGACCGTCCTTCAATGCATCACAATACACCGTATACCCAACCTCTCGTTCGGGTATGAACAGAATCAGGGTACTGATTAATCTTCTCTTGAGTTCTTGAAATGCCATTTCACACTTATCATTCCACTCAAACTTCACCCCTTTTTGCGTTAATCTGGTCATTGGGCATGCCAATTTTGAGAAATCCTGGATAAATCTTTGATAATATCCTGCTAACCCAAGAAAACTACGAACTTCAAAAATGTTCTGAGGTGGCCTCCACTCTAAAACAACTTCTACCTTGGTAGGGTCCACAACTATTCCTTCTTTAGACACTACGTGTCCCAGAAATTTCACTTCGCATAACCAGAATTCACACTTGCGTGCCTTAGCAAAGAGTTGTGAATCTCTTAACTTCTGCAAGACAATTCTCAGATGCTGTTCATTTCTTTCTCTGCTCTAGAGTATACTAGGATGTCGTCTATGAAAACCACTACAAATTGGCCGAGGTAGGGCTGAACAAGCTTATTCATCAAACTCATGAAAACTCTTGGGGCATTGGTTAAACCAAAGGGCATGACTACGAATTCATAATGTCCGTATCGCGTTCTAAAAGCTATCTTCGGTATATCCTCCTCCTTGATTCGAAGCGGGAGGTATCTGGAGTAAAAGTCAATCTTTGAGAAACAAGCTGAACCTTGCAACAGGTCGAAGAGACATCGATACGGGATAGGGGGTATCAATTCTTGATTGTTACTTTGTTCAGCAGACGGTAGTCGATACAGAAACGCAAGGTTCCATCCTTTTTCTTGGCGAACAATGTTGGCGCTCCCGATGGTGACGTACTGGGGAAAATAAAACCTTTGCTGAGCAGTTCCTGGAGCTGGTTCTTTAACTCTTTCAGTTCGGCGGGTGCCATACGGTGGGCGTCGATCAAAATTGGTGCGGTTCCAGGCTGAAGCTTTATCGAGAACTCAATCTCACGAAGCGGGGGTAGTATAGGTAATTCTTTCGGGAATACATCTTTGTACTCACACACGACTCGGGGTAACTCGGGGATTGACGAGACGTTTGTACTAGAAAGTAGACATGTCAATCTCCCTACGAAGTTACTCGTTTTGCAGTCCTTCACACTACTCGGTGTTAAGGTCTTGCGTCGTTCTCCTTGAATTTGTACGGTAGTACCGTCTTCTACTTGCGCTCATATCTTCTTTTGTCGACAATCGATGATAGCACGGTGTCCCGATAGCTAGTCCATTTCGAAGATCACGTCATAGCCATTGAAATCCATGACTCATAGGTCATAAGTTATAAGGGTATTGGTTATTCGTAATGTGCAGGCTTTATAGATAGAGTCTACTCGGGTTTGATTTCCTAAGGGTGTGATGACACTTAGGGTTTGTTCTAATGCCTCGGGTTCTAAGAGTAAGGACTTCATGCAGTCTAGAGATATAAAAGAATGGGATGCTCCGGAATCAAACAGTACTTTTACTAAGGTATTGAATAATATGAACATGCCTTATATAACTTAGGTGTTCTCCATTTCTTCTTCCTGCAGCGCAAAGATGCATCCTCCCATCGGTCGATTTCCATTATTGTTCTTCGGATTTTCAGTCTTCAATCCATTGCCCAAGCCTCTTTGTGGTCTCTGATTCTAGTTGAGCAGTGGTCTTCCTCTCCCATTTTGCTGCTAAATAGTTGGCCTGGTGACTTGGACTTGTTGTGGGAACCTAGGTTGCTGGGTTTGGGGTTGCCTCCACTGTTGGGGTTGATTGCTCAGATTCCTCTGAGTGAGGCGCGGGCACTCAAACTTTCTATGTCCTGGTTAGCGACATTTAAAGCACACCACGGATGTCATAGGAGGGTCCCTTAGTCGTCCTTGTTGGTACTCTCGATGGTACGGTTTCTTGGGGATAAACATTTGGTTGCCCCTCATCGGTCCTCTGGAGGTGGTACTTTCTCTCTTCTGGTCCATTTCTTCCTTAAGTCTGCTTGATCTGTCTTGGCTAACAAGGCTGCGCGCACTACCTGGGTATAGGTGGGAAGCTGTAAGTAGATCACCCTTGCTTGGATAGATGGCTCCAAGCCCCATTCGATCTTTCGCGCCTTCGATTCTTTGTCCGGTACAATTTTTGTGGCAAAACAGCTCAACTCCTCGAAACGATTCACATATTGCGTCACGGTCATTGTCCCTTGCTTAAGCTCTAAAAATTCTTGGATTTTCCCTTGACGGAAAGGGGATGGAAATTATTTTTCCAAATACAAACTATCAAACTGCTCGCACATCAAAGTCGCTACTTCCAGAGTGTTGTTGACCATAGTCTACTAATGATCGGCTTCTCCTTCCAGCAAGTGGGAAGCTAAGGCCACTCGACTGGAATCATCTTAAACTCCTATTGAGTTAAATAGTTTCTTGACTGCTCTTAGCCATTCCTCTACCTCTCTTGGCTCTACACCCCCTTGAAACGTTGGGACTCGCTGCCTTCCTAGTTTCGATAAAAACCAAGTTCGGTTACGTACATGTGGGCGGTTGATGCTAGCGGCCAATTCTCGTAACTCTTGAGCTAGTCCCAGTACTTCATCGTCTGTAGGCCCATTTTCTTGTAGCTAATTAAGTCTTCTACCCGCCATTCTAAAATAAAAGAAAAAGAGTGTTATGATTCTCGGAGTTATTCTAGTTCTTAATTATTTATTACGTTTTGAGATTCTATAGAGTTAGGTTGAAGTTTACAGAACTATTTATAAAGATTTCGATATCAAAGATTTGCATTTCATTTCAACTCATAGTCAGTACAAGTTTGTCAAAAGTTCACACAACACACAAACAATCTTCAAATTAAAGGAAAAAGTACAAGGCTAACGTGCTAAAACCTAAACAAACAAATGTGGATAAAAGTGGTGGACGATTGCTTCGTGTTTCCAGGTCGCCTCGATGATGTTGAAGCAGCTCCATTGCACCTCGACATGCCAGGCGTTAGTTGGCCCCATTTGTACTCTATTGGTTATGGCAGTTGGAGTCTCTCAATATGTCTCGGGGTCATCAAAATTGATGGCCGAATCATGTGGGTCGATAATTCCTCTCTCGTCTATTGGCCTCTAATGCTGCATCCATCCTATAGTTAACATGTCCCCCAGTCGCGTTTTGAATCTGGGAGGAAAGTCTAGGCGGTAGAGTTTTCGGCTGCATTTCTCGATCACGCGGAAGGGTCCCATGTAACGCGGAAAAGCCTCTGGTTTTCTCCACATACACATGTGTTCCGGATAAATTTTGGCGTACACCTAATCACCCACATAGAAACCCTGGTACTCTGGGCGGCTGTAGTAGATGGCGATATCTATAGTCTCGTCTTCATCGGACTCAGGCAGAGGTGCCTCAAGCTATCGTATGGGAAGGCAATCGCTACTTCTTCTTCAGTGTCGTCATCGTCCTCATCGTTTTTGTAACCATCGTCATTGGCATCGAAATCTTCTTTGTTTGGTTCCTCATCTACCTCCATCTCATCACCGTCATCTTCTAGGTTGGCCTACCATTTCTCCGAGAAAACCCAATCAAAAGGGGCGGCGTCAATAGATTCTTGCTCCTCCATTGGTATCTCCTCCGGGTCCTCTTATGGATCTTCTTCGGGATCTGAGTCTTCAGGCTCTGGTGCTACCCATGGTTCCCCAACCGGCTCTGCGTCGGACGCCATCCTAAAGAAAGAAAGATAGAGAAAATCCTAAGGTAAAGATTTTAAGTTTTTAAAATTATACGTGATAAACTAATAGTACAGATATTCTACATAGTTTCAACGCTACAGAACTTGCAATCTCCCATCTCCGAAAGCCTAAAAGTTCACTAAACCAAAGCTCTGATACCAACAATGACGCCCCGTCTTACGGGAACGTCGGGACATACATAACTATAATTAAGGGAGATATTCGAACCATGCATTCATAATTAATACGATAAATACTACATCATTAATTGTTCAGAACTTGTTCAAAATACTTAACGATTACAGTTATCCAGAAAGTTTAACAAAAATTTACAAAATATTCGTGGAGACTGGACAAAAGAGAAAAAAAAGAAATTTCTAAGTCTTAAAGCGACGTTGTTGGGGTTGGCTAGCTCCTGCCACTCATCCCGTTCCTCAAAGTCTTCTTCTTCCACGAACACATCTTCCTCAAATTGGTCTTCTTCTTCACCTGTGGCATGAATGCCATAAGCCGAAACTCAGAGGTAAATTTCCTAAACCGTCTAACAAGCTCACAACAAAATATCATACAATACATATCGTATAATACCCAATATAATTTTAAGGCCAAAGAGATAGACAATTTAACATTTTCAATAGGGTAAGCATATATAAGAACAATTATGCAAGTTCGTCATGCAGATGAATGTAACGCAGTTGCCCAACCCGACATACGTCCAAAACAATATCATGAATTCCACGTAGAGAATTACAGAGTAGACTTGATGGTAATTTGATCACTGAACCTATCCTCGCCTCATTACGAAAGATAAACGCTCGCCTTGGCTACATACATCAGCCGTTTTACTCAAAGGAAACGGTGTGGGGGTGGGCCATCCAATTTTGTCCATCCTTATTCCATACCAACCGATCCCACATTAAGGACCAGAATGCTCGTTAGGCGTCAATCTAAAGTCTAATTAAAAGGCTAGTGACAAATCCATAGTGTCTAACCCCCTTTTAATAAACAATCTCCCATTTCATTTTATAATTGGCAACCAGGGATGCCCAAGATTGAACACCACAGAAAGAATATTTTCCATCTAACCCACAATGATAGGTACAAGAGGGGCTCCAATAAACTAAGATGCAAGTGTAACAATGCTCAGGGTGTGTGATATGCTTCTCGTGTACAAATAATTATACATTGGCATATAAACATGATATGGCACAAGGTACAACTCACTAAAGCATAAAGTACAAGCATACGAAGCATAAACTATAATTTATCCGGCATCGATCCAACATAGCGGCATGATTTATCACCATCAAATTGTTAAATTAATACACCAATCACTCACATAAATCATTTAAAGTCCATGTATTCAAGTTCCAAAATGTAACATGCCATTCTCACACTTAGCCAAAGTTGAGCAATTGTTCAAGTGTCAATTTTAAAGTTATAGCAGTGTTTTGAGATATTTAGACATGGATTTAATTTTTTTATTTTTGAACACCAATTAGATAAAAATATTCTTTACAACTTTTATGTTTAGCACTAAGGTTAGATCGTAAGGCAAAAAGGTCATTTGATTTAATTAAGGAAAAACTATTTAGCACTTTACAGAGAAAAGTGTAGAATTTGGGCTTCTGTTGGCCATAGTTTCGGGTCATCAATTCAAGGATTATGGGTCTGATTTCTGGGTATAAGGTGTTCCCTACAAGTTTCATGTTTTGAGTTATGGCAAGTTGTTTAGAACAATTTGGTGTTTTTGGCCAATTTATAAAGTGGGTTCCGTCAGCCTAAAAAGGGTCAGCAGAATAGATTTTCAACAGAGAATGCTCAAAACCTTTGGGGTATCATCTAAGGGTATTTTGGCTGATTTTTGCTCAATATCTAGTTTAATATGTTAGCTACATTTTTCTTGTTTACCACTTTTGAATTTGGCTATTAAAAACTTAGGTTTTTGGTTCCAGAAAAATGTGTGACAGAGAGCTCTGTCAGTCACTAAAACACAACAGTGACTTTGGGAAGGATTTTGACCTATCAATACTTCATATTTTTGGCTCATTTTTGGACAACAAGATAAATGGATTATCTACAAGTTTTTTGTTTTCACCCAAGCTCAGTTCTCATTCTAACTTAGGATTTTTAGGTCTGCAACTCATAGTGGTCAAAGTCTGACACTCTTTGGTAAAAATGGTATATTTGGAGTTCTACCCAACGAAACAGCTTCAAAAAAACTTTGAATGAAAGAGAACTTAAAAGTCTAGGTTTGGACATAAAAATCACATTTAGATAATTTTTTTACAATTAGTTATGATATTTCAAAATTCATAACAGAATGTTGGTATGCCCAAAAAATCAGGTTATCTAGGGTTTTGATAACTTAGCTCATGTTGTGTTAATTTTTGATGTATTTTCTTTGCATGCATGTCATATACTCATACAAACCAAAGTTCCAGAACCTATTTAAGTCCAAAAACTAAAAAATACTCACATGCAAGCACATGCAATATTTAATCATACATGAGCAGTCCATAATCTACTCATACGACGCATTTTTAAGTGAATCCTTATATGTTATTCTTAGGGTTGATTATAGAGATGGTTTTTGGACTATTTTATGAGAGAATGATAGAAGGTTTTGGGGGATTTACTTACCTATTTTGAAGCTCTAAGAATAGTAGATGTATGGACTTAGCTTTAATGTAGCTTCCTTGAACTTTTCTTCCTTTTTCTCCTTCTTTCTTCTTCTTTCCTTCTTCTCTCCTTCTTCTTCTTGAGAACACTTAAAAAATTTTGTGGTAGCACTCCTTCACCTCTCTCAGCCGAATTGCATAGGGGAGAATGGGTGTTTTGGTGTGTTATTATAACAAAAATATAACGGAGCTATAATAATTTCATGTAAGTAAAATTTTAAATTTTCTCAATTTTTATTGGTTGCATAGGAGGTGGGTGATATTTGAGACTTACAAATTTGATTTTCGCAGATAGGGTTCGGCTAGGGCAGGTTTGGGGAAGAGAAATTCAGACTTTGCATTAATTTTGGGACTTAAATTGTATTTTAGTACTATTTTGTGCAAAAAATTGCATAAAATATTAATTTTATGTATCTTTTTGGTATTTTAACCTACTAAAACCTATCATATTAGTGTGTTTATAATTAATTTATTCTTTTAATGATTTATCATAATTTTGATAGCAATTAATTAAATAGGCGTAGACTTTTAAGTCAATTTAACCTAATTTGACAAGAATTGACTTTTTGACTTATTTATTGTGTAAAGACATTAAATAATTATTTGTTTGCTTTTGTTGATCTATATTATTATATTATTATGTATACTACTTGTATAAAAAGTATTAGGTCATAATAATACTTAATTGATACATTTTTTTTTCTCATTTTTATGTTTAATAAGGCAAAAAGTATCTTTTTGTGCATAATTCCCTAGGTAGCCAGCCATGCAAGGGTATTTTTGTTATTTTGTTGTTATTTTATCTTTTATTAATTAATTGTATATAAATATCTGATTCTGGGTGTCCATATGTCAAATTTTAAATTTTTAGGACTTTTTACTATACTAGGAGTAAAATGGTCATTTTACCCTAATTATGATAAGTTTTAATTTTTAATTTTATATGTTATGTTATTTACTTAATTTAAGCTGTCCCAAGACTTTTCTAAGTATTAGAACTTTGCCTCTGAGTATTTGATCTTTTTAGAGTTTTTCGTGTCAAATTAAGGTTTCGGGTTGAGTTAGAGTTTTTTGCAGCGTCCTAAGCTCTCATTGTCTATCCGTCGCTAATACTAGGATTTGAGCCGAGTTGTTACAGGTTTGTATTCCTTTGGCGTCTAGACAGTGTAACTCTTATGAAGTTGGTATTTGGTTTCCGTTGTGGTATCGGTATGAGTCGCAAGGAAGTTGGTTTCAAAAATCTTTGGGATGTAAACCATTAGGGCAAGCCTATTTAGATTAGTTCGTAAATGTTGCTTGTATAGGGATGAAATTTTCTCATGAGAACGTGTGAACTCTATGTATGAGAAGTTGAAGGGTGATGTAATTCTGTTGTTTCTGGTGGAGTTGCGTATCAATTTTGTGTGAGTACGTGGGAAGAATAAGTGTTTAGATGGAAGCGTAAGTGAGACTATACAAATTCGTGAACATGGTTTTTGTAATTGGCCTTGATTGAATAGAGTGTTTTAGTAGAATGTGGATAAGATAAAATAATTAAACTGCAGAAGTAGTTCTTGGTTCAATTGTGTGGCAGAGAATGTGTGAAGAGATTGAGTGATGATGGTAAGAGACCTTAGAATCAGGAGTTAGTACTGTTCAGTTAAAGGATTATAGGGTGGATGGTATATACGTGAAGAAAATATGTGACGAGGTTATGATTGGGTTCATATGGGGAGCATTTAGTCTATGTAGTATGTTTGGCCCTAGTGACTCATTAGGTTCAAGTGGCGGTATTAGTTTTAATGGTTGTAAGGCTAGAGTAGTCAAATACAAGGTGGTGATGTGATCTCGAGTTAGTAGTCTTTAGTCAATCGAGAAGTAGTCTTCGGTGGACGTTTGAATGTGGCAATGGGCTAGTTTTTAGTAGTTTAGAAAAGTGGGAGTGACAGCCTTTCCAAGACAAAAGTAGAGAATGTTTGAAATCAGTTTCTGTAGTGGGCTAGTTTAGAGACATATGATCACTTGTGGAAGTCGTAATCGATGTAAGTTGTGTTTTGGAGCCAATGTGTTCTCAAAGATAAATTGGGGTCATGATACCATAAATTGAAAGTGCGGGAGTCACATATACTCAAGACTTCTTTTAGGACTCGTTACGAGTATTATGAATTTATGGTGATGCCTTTCTGGTTAATGAATGCGCCTGCTGTGTTTATGGACTTGATGGATCGGGTGTTCAAAAGCTTTCTAGACCGATTCGTAATTGTGTTGATAATGACATTTGGTTATATTCTTAAAGTGAAGAGAAATATAAGGAACATTTGAAGATTCTTTGTAGATCCTAAGAAAGCATAAGTTGCATGCAAAATTTGGTAAGTGTGAGTTTTAGTTGAACCGGGTGGTGTTTTTGTGTCATGTTATATCTGAGAAGAAATTCAAGTAGACCCAACAGAAGTAGAAGCAGTAGTTAATGGGAAGAGGCCAACTAACGTGACAGAGATATGGACTTTTTGGGGCTACCTGGTTATGTGACATGATCCTTAAAGAATAGGTAGTAATTAGTTTAAGGTGTTAACTAGGACAAGACAACCTTTACTCTAACTGCTGAACATATGGGTTCAACCTTATCCACACCCGCAATGAAGAACGACTCAAGTAAATAAGGACACAATTTTGGAGAACGATAAGGCACAATGTTAGTAATCATCCTCAACCTTTCATACGATGAAGTACGGGGCAAAATTTTGGGGACGAAATTTGTTTAAGGGGGTAGTTTGTAACAACCTTGCTCGGACCCTAGTATTAGTGAAGGATAGTCCAGGAAATCATAGAACACGGAAGAAGTTCAAAATCCTAACTTGACTCGAAAATCCTAAGTTCGGCTCGAAAACTCTAAAAAGGTCCAAAACTCAGGCAATAAAACCTTATCATCCGGAGAGTCTCTCAACATTTTAAATTAAGTAAATAACATGAAATATAAGATTAAAAATAAAAAATTCTCATAACTAGGGTAAAATGACCATTTTGCCCCTAATACAGCAAAAAATTTTAAAAATTTAAATTTTGACATATGGACACTCTAAAACAAGAATTTAAGTACAATTAAGTAAAAAAAGACAAAATAACATTTAAAATGACAAAAATATCCCTTAGTGGCCAACCACCTTGGGAAGAGTGCCAAAAAGTAGCTTTTTGTTTTCTTTTTAGCTTAAAATGATGAGAAATGTATTAAATTAAGTATTATGATGATCCAATACTTGTTGAGCAAGTAATATATATAATAATAAGATGTTATAGGTTAACAAAAGAAAACATATTATTATTGAAGTTCATACACAACAAAATAAATCAAAAAGTTGTATATTGCCAAAATAGCTTAATTTAATTTAAACGACTACATCTATTTAATCAATTGTTATGAAAACTATGAGAATACTAAATTTATCATAAACATACTAAAATAATAGGTTTTAGTAGAAAAAGACACCAAAAAGATACATCAAATTAACTTTTAATGCATTTTCTTGCACAATAAGGGCACGAAAACCAAGAAAAGCCCCTTGATTAATGGGGGATCAGATTTTTGTCCCCCAAACTGACCCCTAGCTATATTTATCTTCCCCATATCTGATTTATAGCCCTCAAAAGTTGAATCAATTCAAATCAACTCATATCACATTAATTAAAAAGAAGAAAAAAGTCTTTCAAGGGTACTTTTTGTTCCTCTCTTGTCCCCTAGCCCTTACCTATATAAATCAAGCCAAACACCCTCTTCTCCACTTGATAATTTCGGCCAAGAGTGGGAGAGAAACCAGACCTCTTTCCCTTGAGTGTTCATGTGAGTTTGAGGGAGAAGAAAGAACAAAAAGGAAGGAATCAAGGAGATTTTCTAAAACTAAGTTCCAATCCATCATCCACCCTCTTTTGATCTCTCAAACAAGTAAGTAAAATCTCTAAATCTTATGTCTAATATCCTTTAAAATATCCCTCAACACATCTCTTTAAACACTCTAAGAATCGAGAACAAAAAAAAAACTGAAAAGGTGTCGTAGTTGGAAATTTGGGGCTGCTATGGTTATGGGTGATATGAGATGTTGTTATGTGTTGTTATCTTTGAGTTTGATGACTTGTAAGTGTGTTGGAGTCTTAATATTAATGTCTAAAACACAAGCATGTAAAGAAATTGAACAAAAACTTGACATATCATAAGTAGGAGACTTGGACCCTAAGAGACTTTATTTTTGATAACATAGATGTTTCTGCCCTGAACTTTGGAACGCCATAACTCAATGTAGAAATTGATATAAGCATGTTCGTTATTTCTAGATTTATATTTTTGTATTTTCTTTCATCCAAAGTTGGTTTCAACTCATTTGAATAAGTAGAACTCGAGATATTGCAATTGTACCAAAGTGTGTCATTTTTCGACCAGTCAACACCACCGACCTGAAAACCCTAGTTTACAATGAGTTCTGAACTTTGGTCGAAACATGAAAGTTTTAGCTAACATGTATATCTATCTACCCACCAACAATGAGCACAAAACATTGAGTTTCGATAGGTTAAAACCCCTTTCGCAAGTCTTTATTGAGTTTCAGCCCTCAAGGGACACTTTTGTCAGATTTTTTTGTGTTGTCCAAAACCCCTATTTTTAGTGACCTATTGTGACGCCCTGTCTTACGGGCACGTCGGGACATTCGTAACTATAATTAAGGGTGGTTTTCAATTTAACGATTATAGTTATCCAGAGAATTTAACAAAAGTTACAAAATACCAGTGGAAACTGAACAAAAGATCAAAAAGGGTGGTCTTCAATTTCTTCAATTTGCATTTTCGGGATCAGCTAGGTCCTGCCACTCACCTTGTTCCTCGATGACTCCTTCTCCTTCGGGTACGACTCCCTCAAACGGCTCACCTTCCTTACCTGTGGCACAAATGCCATATGCCAAACCCCAGAATCAAATTCTCTAAACCTTCTAATATACTCATAATAAAATATCCTACAATACATATTATATAGTGCCCAATACAATTTAAGGCCAAGGAGACAGCTAAATTTGACATTTATGGCACGGTAAGCATACATAATAACGATTATGAAAGTGCGTGATGCAAATGAATGCGATGCAAATGCCCAACCCAATATACATCCAGAACCAAAACATGAATTTCACGCTGGGAAGTATAGAGTAGACTTAATGGGAACCTGACCGCCAAACTTATTCTTGCCTCATTGCGAAAGGTAAATGCTCATCTTGGCTTCATACCTTAGCCGTTTTACTCAGTGGCAACGGCGTGGGGAAGCCAGTTCCATCCTTATTCCAAACCATCCACCCTTATTCCAAGTTCTCTGGCCATATTATATGTGCACAAAACCCACCTTAAGGACAAGAATGCTCATTTAGCGTCAACCCAAAGTCTAAATTACTAAAATTAAAAGGCTAGTGACGAACCCATGGTGCCTTACCCATTTTCATTATAAACTCCTTTTTCGTAATAACAACTTCCCAAATCATTGGCAACCATGGACGCCCTAGATTCAAAATCGCAGAAAAAATGATTTCCACCCAACCCACAATAATAGGTACAAAAGGGACTCCGATAAACCAAGATGCCAGTATAGCAATGCTCATCGTATGCAACATGCTTCTTGTGTACAACTAATTATAACATGGCATATAAACATGATATAGCATAAGGTACAACTCACTAAAGCATAGAGTACAAGTATATGAAGCATAAACTATAATTTATGTGTCATGGATCCAACCTATTGGCATGGTTTGTAATCATCAAATTATTAATTTCATACACCAATCACTCACATAAATCATTTAAAGTCCATATATTTAAGTTCCACAATGTGACACGCTACTCATATACTTGGCCAAATTTGGATAATTGTTCAAGCATCAATTTTAAAGTTACAACAGTGTTTTGAGGCATCTAGACATGGATTTAATTTCTAATTTTTGAACACCAATTAGATAAAAATATTTTCTACAACTTTTATGTTTAACACTAAGGTCAGATCCTAAGAAAAAAGGGTCATTGATTTTAATTAAGAGAAAATCATTCAGCACTTTACAGAAAAAAAAATGCAGAATTTGGACCTCTATTGGCCTCTGTTTTGGGGCATCAATTCAAGGACTATGGGTCTTATTTTTTGGGAGGTTTTAGTTTAAGGTGTCACCTACAAGGTTTATGTTTTGTGATAAGACTAGTTGTTTGGAACAAGTTGATGATTTTGTCCAATTTATAAAATGGGTTCAGTCGGCATAAAGGTTCAGTAGAACCGGTTTTCAACAGAGACGGCACAAGGCCTTTGGGGGACCATCCAAGAGTATTTTAGGGTGATTATTGCTTATTATTTAGTTAAATATGCTAGCTACATTTCTCATTAAAACGACATTTGGATTTGACCATTAAAAACTTAGGTTTTAGATCACACAAAAATGTGTGATAGAGAGCTCTATCAGTCACTGAATCACAATAGTGACTTTGGAAGGGGTTTTAACCTACAAGACTTCAGATGTTTGGCTCAGTTCTGGTGGACAGTAAGACAAACATGTTATCTACAAGTTTTATGTTTTGACTTAAGCTCGGCTCTCACTCTAACCTAAGATTTTTTGGTTTGTAACTTAGAGTAGTCAAAATCTGACATTCTTTGCTAAAAATGGTATATCTGGAATTCTACCCAACGAAAATACTTCAAACTAGTTTTGTATGAAAGAGAACTTAAAAAGATAGGTCTGAACATAAAATCACATTTAGATCATTTTTCTACAATTAGTTATGGTCGTTTAAAGTTCGTGGTAGAAAGTTAATATGCCTAGAAAATAAGGTTATTTAGTGTTTCGGTAACTTAACTCATGTTATGTTTAAATTTAATGTATTTTCTTGCATGCATGTCATATATTCATACATACCAAAGTTCCAGAACCTATTCACGTCATAAAACTCAAAAACACTCACATACAAGCACATACAACACTTGATCTTACATGAACAACCCTTAATATACTCATACGATGCCTTTTTGAGTGAGATCTTGTTTTTTATTCTTAGGGTTGATTATAGAGATGGATTGAAGGTTATTTTATGATAGAATGGCAAGAAGTTTAAGGGATTTACTTACTTGTTTGATGCTCTAATGGTTGAAGGATGGCTAGGACTTAGCTTTGTAGCTCACTCATTGATCCTTCCTTGCTTCTTCTTCTTCCTTCTTTCCCCTTTCTTCTTCTATCTTCTCTTGAAACACTTAGAAAGTTTTTGATCTCTCCCTCACTCTCTATGGCCGAACCTCATGGAGGAGAATAGGTGATATGGGTGGTATTTTTATAGCAAAAATGGTTGGTAAGTTTCATAATTATGGTGTAAGTAATTTTGCATTTTTTTTAAAATTCCATTGGTTACATGGGGTGGTGTGGTCTATTTGAGACTTAAAAAATCAGATATGGCAGCAAGGGAAATCGGCTAGGGCTGTTTGGCGAGCCTCAAAAGCTGATTTTGCATTAATTTATGATTTAAATTGTGTTTTAGTACCATTTTGTGCAAGAAAATGCATAAAATATTAATTTTATGTATCTTTTTGGTATCTTAA